>JANHGN010009968.1:0-10439 GCA_024605025.1 Megaceryle maxima | reverse complement strand
CAGGCTTTGATATGAAAAATATATATATATATTTATATAAATCTTTGTGTTTACACATATTTACATTACAAAGACCCTTCACAATAAAAAGCACTGTCTTTATTTATTTTTTTTAACTTAGTCACAGGTAGCTGCCTGAGGTGAAGAATAAACAGGAATGGCATTCCTCCCCTCTACTCACATCAGTGATGTCTTAATTTCAACTACTAGGAAAGACTTGATTTGTAAAGGACACCATGCTAAAACTTAGATTATATCTGTTAGATAATCTCTGGTTTTTATCAGGGAAGAGAAAAATGAGGATCAATCAATATAGATGTCTTGGAACAAGTCTAGCCTAGCTACTTAATTTGCAATTCAGGAATATATACCCATTAAAAATAGTAATTAATAATACATTCCTGCATCTAGCATAAGCCACCTTCATTTCTTTATTTCCTAGGGACCATCTAGAAAAAAATCCTGAATTGGGCTTAAGAAAACCTTTACAAACCCTACATACAGGTTATAAACTTAATTGCATTGCAGATGGATTCACTTAGTCTGTACCTCATTTTGGACAGTATTAGCCACTGCTGATCATGTATTAAAAAGAAAGAGCTAATTATCATGATAAAAATCAAGGGGGAAAGGATGTATTTTTCCCTTAAAAAGCTTGGTTGTAAATAAAGGATTTAAAAAGAAAACCCCAAGAAGCAGGAATATGCAGTTTGCTGAGTATGGTTACACACAGGTTAAACCTCTGCCATAGTGTCAGCTTGCACTTTAAAAAGCAACCCTAGCCCCAGGTCTTGATGGAATTAAGACGTCTACCTTCATTTCTCCTCCCAAACATCTTCAACTTTGCTTGCACAGCCATATGCAAGTACAAACATTTGAAAAGGAAGAGTCAGGTTTTATAGGAGAGCACAAGTGAAACTGCAGCAAAAAAATGTGGTCTGTATTCACATACAGCTGGGTTGAACCTGCTCCCTGACAGGAATCCAAGATCCTGTCATGCTAACAGCTCACGAATAGCTCTGACTGGCTATTTCCCACCTTTGAATTCAAGGGCAAATTTGCAAGGTTCAGGCGATCATGAGGCAACTCTGCAGTCCCAATGCTCAATAGGTTCAGTTGAATAAAAGATCACCAGGGAACATGCATTGTTTCTGACAAGGAATGGGTTTTTGAGAGCTGTTTGTACCAAATGCCCCTGATGCTCTCCCAGCATCCTGCTGTTCCAGCTAACCTGGGAAACTCTTCTTGCAAGAAGTGCCCCTATGCAATCTGATTTCCCTCAGCTTGTGTTTCCACAAAGCACCGAGTTCTGCTTCTGAATACAGTTTGAATACATCTTATGAACCTTACGCATTATTATAAAGGCATCAATTCTACCCTTTCCAAGTGATAATACAGCCCCACCACTGTGAACACCTCCTTGAGAACAAAAACATCCTCACCAAAACCAAATGTAAAATCCCACCAAAATCAACCGCACATGAAACTACTATGTTGTTGATTTCTGAGTATGTTGCAATGACATTAGCTATTATCAAGCTCTAATTATTGATAACTTATCTGTAATCTTACTCCTCATTCCATAAGTGAGGCACTGAGACACTGTTCTGTGTGCTCCTGATGAATTTTCAAGCCTTTTTCCATAAACCAAAATTCAAAGTTCGCATCTGAAAGCTATTTAGGGTCTTACAGAATCATAGAATCATGCTGGTTGGAAGAGACCTTTAAGATCATCGAGTTCTACCATTCACCCAACAACTGCCAGGTCACTGCCATATCGTGACCATCAACACCACATCTCCACAGCTTTAAAACCCCCTCAAGAAATGGAATGGGGATTCTGCCACTGCCCTAGGCAGCCTGGGCCAGGCCTTGATAACTGTATCAGATATATAGATAACTATATCAGATAACCACTGAAATCAGGTATTTGCCATAAAAATATCTACAAACAAGAAGGAAAGAAGACAATGTAAAGTCACTTTGCTCTATTTGCTCTAGTCTCACCATTTTATTACATTTTCCTTCAGAAGCAACTTCACTGAGAGGAAAAGCAGTATGAAAGGTGGAGAAGACGACTGAGTCCTCCTCCCTTTTCCAGCTTAGAAACACAAGAAAAGGGAGAGGAGGAGACACAATCAATGCATACCCACACTGCCCAAGTACAAGATTTTGGCAGCAACCCAGCACAATTTTTAAAGCTGCAGTCAGCTTATGTTCACCCCTTTTGAGGAAACAGTTTGCACCTCAGAGCAGTCAAGCTTTTTCACTTTTTCTTCCACCAGACTTTCTCCCCAGAGGCTTGAACCCCAGTACCTCTTATCCCAGTCATGGAGACAATCCTGTTGGGCAATTAGAAGGTGAAAAGTCATATAGAAATAATGCTCCAACAAAATGTACCTATTTCCTTAGCACCTGCATTCTCTATTGACAATATAAAATTTTCAAGATGTACAATTTTCAATGCATGGCTAACCTTTGCCTTTTTTTAAATTTCCCTGCAAAATTCTTGGCTCCTGATAAAAACAAAACAGGTACTCTGCTGCACCTCTTTCCACGCACGCTGACCACAGATGACTTTGAAGAACTTATGTTTGATTATTAGATAGAATAACCCAAAAAAAGATAAGGTTGTGAGCACAGCCCTCAGTAACATTCAAGGCTGAGTGTTCCAACTCACCTCTGCTTGGAAGGAAATGCAGATGAAGATTAATGAAGAATTCGGATAACAACACACGCAGTTTGGTAGGAAGCTCTGTAACATGAGTGTGTTATTTTCTGGATTCTAAGGGCATCTTCTGGAGGGCATCCAATTGCTGTCCAAAGCCCTGTACTTTTATTTTTACAATATGATGTAATTGGAATCATGTACCACAGACACCTTTTCATTTCTACAACACAACAAAGCAAAACTAATGTATATTGATCTGGCCACACAGCTCTAATAATACAGAGCTCCTTATACAGTGTAATTTCTCCTCTGATTGTGCTACTCTACCTTATTACTTCTATATCACAGATATAATATTTTACTCATTCAGTGACATTAACAGTAAATTTAGTGATATAGAGCACTGTGCTTATGTTGTTTACATGGGACTGAGATCCATCAGTTTCACATTGAAGACATATTTACCCATTTCACTGAAACTACTAAATGCCAGCTGAAATGTACATCTCTTATCTAAATAGATTTCTTATTATTAGGTCAAGAAACTGATTTTTCCAAGAACTTTATTTCATTTACCCATTAAAATACTTTCTTTTGAAAACTGAAAAAATGTCCCCAAATATATGTATGCAACTACCTTCTCAGTGATACATTAAAAAGGTCACACAACCACTAACTGTAATATGGATGCAAAATGCTAGGAGCCAAAATGATACAAAAGGGCTTATGTTGATACTATAGCTATAGCCTCAGTGCACAGTATAAAGAGAGGTAAAGAAACACCAAGCAGCATAGAAAAACCATCCAGACAGAGATGATGGGAACAGCAGTTTATCCTCAGCTTCCAACAAGCTTTTTTGCAGGGACATTCCATGGAAACTGCTTTGGGGGGTTGGGGTGGCACAGGGATGGGAACAGAGTGGGAAGGCTTCGAGGGCTCCATGATGAGATAGAACGCCTCTGACTGTGCCAAGGGATGCCCCACCAACCCTGCCAGGTGGCCTGGGGTAGCACATAAGAGAGGGAACAATGAGAAGAGGTTGGGATGCTCAAGCCCATCTGCGGTTGTTGCAGCTATCATCTCAGCTCCTACACTGGCACGGGGGAGACCAGGAGCTGTGAGGTGATAGCTTGCTCCTTCCTCCCCACACCTTTCCCAGCCCCACCGTGGCCTTAGTGACTGCACCTCCTCCTCTCCCCCCACCTCAGTGCTTACAGAGCTTTTTCCCCTCACCTTTTCAGATTTCTTCGCCTTTCTTTACTGAATTTCCCTGGAGGCACCGCCCTCGAGGCTGAGGGGCCGGGCTGTGCTCGGGGGCCGCGGGGCTGCTGGAACCGGCCGGAACCGGCCGGAACCGGCTGAGCTCCCCCCGGGGCAGCTCCAACCCCACCACACAGAGCCCTCTGCCCCAGCCTCCTCAGTCTCCCCAAGTTTTCACCCATCGAGTACACCACAGGTTGGGGAAAAACACCTCAACCCCCCTCACACAGCCCTCACCGCTGCTGCGCAGCCCTGAACCCCACACACCTCACTGCCCCCGGGGCGGGAGGACTGGGGAAAGCCTCTCGCACTTTCCCCTGACAAAGGTGTTCCGCATCGGTAACCACACTCATCGCCTCTCCCCTAGTCAAGTGTCAGCAAAAGACGGGTGATTGCTGGAAATAAGGCAGAGTGAGAGAACTAATTATACTTAGTGCTGTTCACTGAGTCCTTAAGAGCCACAACTTAAGAGCTGCAACTACAGCTTTAGTTGATAAAAATAGAAGACTGGGATGCCCTCTGAACTTTGCCAGGGACCTAGGGTCACTGTGCATGTCTTGGCTCCATTGTGATGACTGGGTTGTGGTAAGGCACAGGTCTAACCCTTTCTCTGCATCTGTTTGTTCTTCTGTCAGGTATTTTACCACATGATAGAATGAATCACCTTTAAATTTGAGATCTCCCTTTTTAATTGACCTCTAAAATTGCATTAGACTGCATTTATGCTATCATTAACAATAAATCTGGGTGCTTTTCCTTCCCTGTTAAAAGTCAAAGCTGCTTACCTAAAAATAGCTACTGCCCTTTAGCCCAATATGTTTTATGTGTATATTTTTCATATTATCATCTCATGCTTTTAGCCTCAGTAGTGATATTCCAGACCTCAAGTTCACTTTGAGGACACCCCAGGTGTTCCTGTGCTGAACTGTGTGCATGGGGTTGTCACAGAAGTGAAAAAAAAAAAAAGTGTATTTCATCACCCAAAGCATAAAATTTTACAACTCAATTAATTCTCTGAGCCCTGTGACATACTATGTAATCATCACAGAAACCCCACAATTGTCTATGTTAGATCAGTGAACCAAAACCACATTATTAGCAATAAGAGATACCCACATCTTATTCTTTCAGTTTGCTGTTGCTACGAATACATTTTAAATATTGACGGTCCTTTTGGTTGTCCAGAAGGCGACCATATTCTCTGGGCTACTGCATGTCTGGTGAAAAATGGGCCATGGTTCATTCCTGGGTCAATATCCATTGGTAACAGAAATAATTTTATACTAGCAAATCTCAGTAAGAATGAAAACTCCACCATAGACAGAGCTCAAGGAATTTTTTATATTGTGTGTCTGTCCTCTCTTGGGTAGAAGGGTGTTATCTCCAGGAAGCTGGGGCAGTAGTGAATTACCCATCCCTTGTCCCAAGTGGACAAGGCTTATGTAAGGAGGAATAAGAAGTTCAGGAGATGTGAGCATTAATTGCTCAAAAGGCCTATTGAAGTTTCAGCTTACAGGATGATACTGTGCTTCCCCAAATTTCCTTTGCCTTTCATCAAAGGACTCCTTTTCCTTTCAGGTCACCTTTACAACTGACCACAAATGACAGGCCAGCCCCCAGAAAGGGGAAGAGACACAGCAGGGTTAAGTAAAAGGAGCTTTGGAGAAAACAGGGGCTGTGGTAGAGATTTCTCTATGACTCCCACAAAGATCGGTCTCTGTAATGGGCACCTATCTTGTGCTCCAATAAATACACACACCACATGCCACTTTAGAAAATTAACAAATAAAACCTCAAGTCCTTTAAGATCCTGATGTTTAATCAGCATAGTTTTGATTGTTGATATTGAGCTATGATATTCTTTAAAATAAAAACATCTACCAGTGCCTGGTAAGAAAAAGAAGTGTTGATACTCTGAATGAAAGAGCAGTATGACTAATGACAGTGTCAGGAATCTGATGCTCTCTGAAACTAGTACTGTATATTGAAACAACCCTTCTGTACTGATAACTTTCAGAAAGGACTATAATAGCATCCTTTCAGCTAGAGCTTTCCATCTCTCCAGATATTCCATTGCACTCCTAACTTCAATATCACCTTCCTTTTAATACCCAGGCTCTGCATTATAATATGTCCTATGCTTTGGTAGGGTCTAAAAACACCAGTGCAGCTGATAGCAGAGACAAAGTTTAAGATTCATCGGAAATTTCTTCTGCAAACTCTAAGTTTATATATATATATATGTCTATTTTCATGTAGGAATTTCTTTTAGTCTGAAAACTATCACAACTAATTGACAGCAGAGGGGACTTTCTCTGCTCCTGTCAAATCAGCAGTGGAAATAGCAGTTGATAGGTGAGAGACTGGGGGAGGTGTTGTTTTGGTTGGTTTGTTTATTTGGGGTGTTTTGTTGTTTGGGGGTTTTTTTAGATCAAACTGTGTTTGAGTTCATTAACTTCATGAGTTTTCACAGGCTGATTAAAATGGGCTCAACTCTAACCCCTGTGCCAGGCAGCTGGTGCTTTTTTCTAGGACAAAAAAAGGAACAGAGCAGAGTCCTGACACATACACCATATATTTTAAATACCTTATGACTGCACACCAATGGCTTGAAGTGAGTAAAGACTCTCAAAGAAAGCAGGAAAATGTTTTGTGCAACCACAAGGTGTACTGCAAAAGGCAATAAGCAGGCAGCAAGTCTGTGACTATACCAGCCCCAACCACAGCTCTAATACCTTGTAGTGTCTCATGCTTTCTCCTGTCAGTTACTATGTCACGTATATTCCATACCATATTATGCTGCTTTCACTACTAGCTACTTTCTCTATAGACTAAGAACTTGCAAAAGTACAGGCCAGACCAGTACTACCACCACAGTTCATGTACTGTATCATTCAGCAGGCTTTATATTATGTCCAGCTCTCTCCACCCAATAGCACAGGTATCCTGCACAAGCTGTCATTAGCCCTCAGAAAAATTATGGCCCCTCTGCTCCTCCCTCTAGCAGCCGGTTTGAATGCCCCATATACTTCGACTATACACTAACTGTGATCAACTGCCATATTTTTCCAGCCTCTCTTGGCATCACTACAGAAGACATCCCTGCAATTGCCAGTGAGCACATTACTAAGCACTTTTCCCACACAGAACTACTACATTTTGGAACGAGGAGTTCCTGTATAAAGAAGCATGTTTAGAGCTCACATCTGGCACCTGCACCCATGGCTGGTTTATACAACTGCTAGATGACCCCCATGGGGTGCCAGCACTGCACTGCTGCTAGCTGACTGCCCAGGTGCATCCTGTGCCCCAGGGAAATCATATTCATCAAAATACTTAGGACTTACCAGCTAAAAGCCAGCGTGCTATCCCTGCAAGCCAGTAGCCCACCAGGCTGGCCAGCTTCTTCTCCTGTGCAGCTGGCTCAGTCTGCACAGGCAGCCTGCACAAGCAATCTGAAGTCTGCCCTTCAGGCACTCTGAAAGCAAGTGAGAAATAACCTGGTGGACCTGGGAGACAGAGAGGGAATTGCAGAAAGGGCAGCAGAATGCATTCTGGGCTTAAACCATACACCACATCTCTGCTGCTTGCCTCTTCTTGTACATAAAATCCTTCCTTGCTCATGCAGCTGAACAAACTTGGGCAGATTTGCCTCCTCTCCCAGAGAGAGTGTCCAGCATGTGTTTAAAATAAAGGACAGGAATTGACATATAGATTTCTGCATAACAGCCTCTGCCAAAGGTACTTGGTTATTTTTTATTGTTGCATAAGTCAGCCACTCCGCACATGCACAGCAACTCCACTCCTAAAGAGCCAGTGTGCTATGTTCAAGTAATGCCATGAAAGCAAGGAAAGAAGTCACAGCTCAGCAGAAGTCATTTTACCACACACTAATTGCATCCGCAGAGATAATTATCTCCACAGCACACCCCTCCCTGGCTGCCATGGAGGTGACTGGCAGCACAGAACTAGAGCTATGCCAGGAGGGTGCCTCCCTACCACGGGGGCAATTAATGTGGGTGTAGGACAGCTAAAGGGGTGGGAAGGGGGGGGACGGTTCTCTTCCACACAAGCAGCTCTGAGTTTGCCGACCAATGCAATCAGGAAATCAGACTGGACTCTCACGTGGGACACACCAAGCATCTTCAGTTCCCAGTGCAACCAGTAGGATCAATGGGTACTGAGCCTCCTCAAGGGCTGCATAAGCAAAGTCAGGCTGAGTCTGTGCTGCTGCAAACATGTTTTTTGAAGATTTCTTTCCACACACACCCCCCGAACCTTCTTTTCTCCTAATTCTTTCTGGTATTTGTGAGCTTGCATATAGCACAGGCTGGTGTTTGCTTTCAAGGCACAAGAATTCTGCAGTTAAGCTCACCCCATCACATCTTCGTTAGTAGCATGAGGTGGAAACATCTCCAGCAGAGGGAACGTCTCTGTCATCATGAAAGAAAATGCTCTCATTAGAAATAAATCTTTTTCCCCAACTTTTTCTGCTGCTTTTTCCCTTTTGACTGTGCTGGTGAGCCTGAGTATTTCCAATAACCAAGCAAACTGAGTAATTCTGTAATAAACTCATCAATAATTTGGCAGTAAATACAAACAACTCTGTTTCAAAGGGCCAGCTCAAATTTCAGCAGGTTCAGTGACCCTTACAGGATCCATAAACACTTTCTAAATACAAATTACAAGTATGCACTTCAGTGATTTGTTGGTTTTTGTTTGTTTTCATTTTGGTTTGGATTTTTACTCCCCTGTTCTATTTATTTCCTTTTTTTATTATTATTTGATTGATTTTTTTAGCTTCTCTCAGCATCCTTACTTTGTCTTTTGCAATGTGCATCGCAAAGAATGGAGGGATGGTGTTTAATACAGTCTGATATAACAGAAAGAGCTAAAACAAGCCAAAGGACAAATCTATACATTAAAATTTCCTCCCTTCCATTTGCTCTCATACCTTCATCACCCAATAATAATAAAATAATGCTAGATTCAACAACAATTCCTACAGTGCTAGACTTCAGCCAGCATTTAATGTGAGAGTCCTCTATTAATGTGAATGGAAAATAAGTAAGGTTTTGTCACATCTTGATCCACATTACAGCAGAAATAATCAGCTGTTGCCACAGAGGCTTTCTAAAGGAAGAAAAAAATACATTGAAATGAACAGAAATTGGTAAGATAAAAGAACCACTATATAAATCATACTCTTCTTATTAATGTTACGCATTTTTTATTTTCCAGGAATCAAACTGGCATTCTTTGGGTGCATTCAGAAATCACAGTCATATTCTGAAATGTTTAATTTACATGCAAATTAGATTCAGGGACCTACTAGTTGCAGATATTCCTTTTCAGTCATAAACTGGCCTTTAAGCTTAAGTAAAAGGATAATATTATGGCAACAAGATTATTACTGGTTCCGTAAAAGTTCAACTCCGAAAAGCTGTGCAGATTTGATTCAATGAACAGGAATCATAAGGGGGTGGGGTGTGTGGGGGGGGTGGGAATAAGAGAGGCATTATAACAATGACAAATCTGGATCTCCAGAGCAGCAAATGTGAAATTGCTTAGTTTTAGATTAAAAATAATGAAACGAAGATTTTTTTGGTATTACCTTTTCTAACGTGTGAACCATCTAGCCTGTGTATCACCTTTATTTTTCCAGAGAAAATGCTGACAGTTTATTCTACTTGGTCCACAATCTCCTATTTTAGCCCAATAGATTTCAATAATGTGCCACTTAAAATGGTTTCATAGTGGAGACAGATACGGGTGAAGCAGTTTAGCAACAGAAAGTGTTATTGTCCAAAGCCTGATGAAGTGAAAGGATGAACTCCATAATGCATTTAACCGCAAGAGCTCTGTGAGGAACAAGCCTTGAAAAACAACTCTCCAGAGAATTATTTCAATGCAAGTTTCTCCAAAGCACTAGACTATTCAGGAGCTGCATCTTGTGTGAGCAGTGCAGTAGTATTTAGTCTTGATCATCACTGTTACAAATAAAAATGTTATTTACTGGAAAACTGCACGTCCTAAAAGCAAAACAAAGCAGAAATATACTTTTTCTAGTGTTTCAGACAAGTAGGAGATACACTGAGAAATAAAAGAAGTATTTTCTCTTTGCTTGTCTCTGTCTGAAGATGCCTAAATGTAACAGCTCTAAAGACATCTTAAATACAGTCTATTAAAAAGGTGCACGTTTTCCCATTTGAGCTCTTTCATGGAAAGAGGGCATCAGACATCTTGCAAAACCAAGCCTTTTCATCTGTGAAAGAGAAAAATCTTGTGACTAGCCCCTATTTCACAGAGAAGAAAATCACTGCATGTATCTCCCTCCTCACAATTTCACTATATGCATAGAAATAAAACCTTAAAGACATAGAGGTACTGGAGAGAGTACAGAAAAGAGCAACAAGACTTGTTAGGGGATTGGAGAACATGTCCTGTGAGGAGAGGCTGAGGGAATTGGGTTTGTTTAGTCTGGAGAAGAGGAGGCTGAGAGGTGAC
>JANHGN010009967.1:24112-40448 GCA_024605025.1 Megaceryle maxima | reverse complement strand
AAATTGCACTTATTCAAATTATACTTGAGCTCCATGTAAATCTAAAAAAAAAAAAAAAGATTATATGGGGGAAAATAATTTCAAGAGGTCTAGCAGACTATCAGAGTATTGCTCTTTTATATCTCTTCTTTTTTTAAGTCAAAGAATTATTGGCATTTGAGAACATTTCCTAGAAATATGTTTGATATATTACAGGCCCTAGAAACTATTACTGTTGCATATACTCTGCTTCACTACAAGCCCCAAGATACCCTCAGAGAGATGAGTTTTACCAACAAACCAGGACCAAGAGGAAGCTAAAAGAAAGGATATTTTACTATGTTTTCTATGGGTCTCCGTGATTGTCTTACTGAAAACTAAAGATCTATCTGTGCATCTTGCTTTTCTAGTACAGTGGGAATAGCAAAAATATTCTCTCCCCAGTTCTCAGTGAAAGTTTACTTTTTGCCCTCCTAGACCATGTGTTCAGTTTTATACCCTACCTTTCCTCAGCATAAGAAAACTCTTGCACAGTGAAGCAATAAGATACTGCCTTCAGGCCGAATACAAATGTTGGTTAAACCACTGGTGCCTTTTAAGAAAACCTTGATATAACTTCCACTCTTAGCAACTGTGGGAATTACACATTTTTCTTGTCTTTGTGATAACAACGCTGTGTAAGTAAGTAGTAAGCAAACTTGGGCGCATAGCTTAATTATAAGGCAGCAGACTTTATGTATTGGTGCTGAAAAACACTAAAAAAAAAAATCTCACTCTTTGTTTTTCAGTAAACTGAAGTGAATGAGAAACTGAAGAAATATAGAACAAAGAAGTGACCTACCGTGGTTGTCTTTATCCGTCCTCCTGGTTGTGTACAGGTCCAGCCTGATTTATTGATTAGCAAATCACAGCCTTCTCCTTCTAAACATGGAAGCATTTCACACCACTGTTTTGTTTTGATAATTCGTGCTACGGAACAGAAAAGAAAAAAAACAAAACAAAACAAAACCAAAAACAATTGGCAGGAGAATTCACATTTTACTTATCTCTAAACACTTTCTCATTTGAGTTGTCTATTTTCATCATCTGATAATGCAGCCATGGGTTATGATGTAGACAGCCCCAGGCAATTTACAAAATTATTTATAACACCTACTGTGCCAACAAATTTCATAATAAAACTAGAACTTAGAAAACAACAATAAAACCAAAGATTGCTCTGTTATAAATGGAGAGAACATACGAGTTAGATAATTTCCTAATTCCATGCTCCTTACAGTCAAGGAAATATTGTTGGGGGAGGGATAACAACTGAAGCCTTACTATCCTAACTGATCATTATGGTATCCTAAAAGTGACCCAAGACTGGGACCCATCATGTTAGGCTCTGTATAAACCTGAGCAGACACTCCTTATCCTGAAGTGCTTACAGTGTAAATAGACATGAGAGACACAGTGGAGAGAGAAAAGCTATAATAAATAGGTAGAGAGGTCAACACAATGACAGCAATTGTGAAACTGTGATACTTGCAATTGTAGGGGCATAGTTAGGGGCAGGAACTACGAACATAAGAAGCTCAGGTGTTCAATAAAGGTTGGGAAATCATGGGGAAGGAGAAAATAAGCAGAGGGAAAAGACTGGAACACTTTATTACCCTGTTACTACAAGGAAAACTAGGTCTAGTGAGGAAGGTCCCTAACTGTCTGAAAGGTCGTGTGCTGTGTGCTTTGTGGCTCCTCTTAATGCAAGCACCTCTGGTAAACTCGTCCTGTAAAATTTCCTCAAGGTCACACAGAGCAAATAGTCTTGGAAAAACAGAGCTCTGACTGCATTAAAGTAGATGCAGAGGAGCTCTAGGGAGATTTTTTTTCTTCAAAGCAGGGAGACAAAGGGGCTTTAATTCCTGTGGACTTCTTTCTGGATTATAGAACTACTCTTTTTGAGTTCACCTCTGTAGTACCTGGGCTCGGGCTCATCGAATATTAAGCAATAGGACTAATACCCTATTTTGTTATTCTTTCCCTCTCTTCCTGTGAGCAATATTGTAGGGTGGAGTGATGAGTTGGGATACTTTTTATATATACAGGGGTGCACTCACGTGCATGATGCCATATACTTGTGATAAGCAAGATAAGGTGCCCCAAACTATCTATCTTTAGCTCTGTCTATAAGGCTTGCAGTCCGAAGAAAAATGGTTCTTGGTTCCTTCAGAGAGCATCTCAGCAATCCTAGGCTAGATTATAAGAAAGCTTCACCACCTCACATAAGTGTCCTAGGATTCAAGGGTAGAACAGAGATGTTCCACATACAGGGACATAGATCATAATTTCCTCTGTGTTGATGTGTGACACCAGTACATGCAATATGTCTTCAACAGCCATGAGTCCAACAATAAGAGAACTATAGGAGAAATGCTTAGCAAGATAAACATACAAGTAGCTTATAATGTTCCAAATTAATTTTGTGTCCAAGGAGCTTAAAAGTGGGCATTTATACCCAGTGGTAGTTGCAGCTCTTCATGTTCACCTGAATGTGTGATTCAGCCTCCCCACACCCCTGAATTCCTCTGTCTGGAAGTACTTAAGAAAGCAATTCCCAATGCCACCAGATCATGGTGAAAAAAACCAGAAATGTAATTTAAAGTCTTTTAATAAAATCCTTTCCAACAATTTGACATGAAACAACTTGTGCCCTCGGTCCCAGTACGATTGTTGGTAGGATCTCACAATGTAACAAACACCGAGTTCTTTCTGTGGAAGCTCAGTCTAAAATTCATATTAAGATTTCCATAATAGAAACCAATTTAGCTCCCAAATGTCTACAGAGGAATTTTCACTGTTCATTAGGCAATATATATATCACTGGAGGAATGATTCCCAAACAATTTTCCTAACTACAATGTTTTTTAAGCAAATCCACTAGGTTTTTATAGTACATAATATAAAGAACTATGGCTTGTGCTTAGGGTGCACAGGTACCACTCTGCTGAGAACAGGATCGTATCACTTTTTGAGGGTAACATCTCCTATGTAACAGATAAAACAGCCTCTTCCTTTCTGACTGAAGGCATGCATCCAGTTGCAGGCTTTACAGAAAAAAAAAAAAAGATCAGTAAAATGTTAATACCAAACCTCACCCACTTGCATGCGTGTTTTGCAATTCACGTATGGCAATGGCTGTTTCTATCAATGTGTCACCAATATGAAGGATTGTTGTGAGAATGAACAGATAGTTAAACTCAAAAATATGTACTAGATTGCCTCTACTATCTCAGGTGGGAGGTTTTCCTGGAAACATAATTTGAACTAATCTTAAGAAACCTTATATATATTTCTTTCCTCTGCGGATGACTCTCGGTGGTTGCTATCTCGGAATGCAGCTCTCAGTAATATCACATATATAGAGAGTCCTTACTCTGGGTGCTGGCTGTATCCACAAAAATTTAGAACACACAAAGAGTATTTTACAGAATATAAAGTCTAAACCATTTCTGGGTTAAATGTATAGACTAGCTCATGCTTTTAGGTCTTGAGAATCGGAATGACTTCTTTGGCAGGGAAAAATGATTCAGCTTAAATTATTATTCAGCTTAAATTATAAGTATTATTCAGCTTAAATTATAAGATTATTCAGCTTAAATTATAAGTATTATTCATCTTAAATTATAAGTATTATTCAGCTTAAATTATAAGTATTATATCAGTTTAATGACATATAACCAGCATTGGTGCAAGATCAATACCAGTAATACAAAAAAGTAAACCATAATACTAGAAATGAAATGTTCATCAACACTCAGAAATTCCTAGGCACCCCCTCAGAACTAGTTCCAAACCCTTCTAGCACTCACACCCCTCCCTCTTTCCTGCTCCCCTCCCATTGCCATGTGGGATCCCCTTGAAACCCCTGGGCAAATGCTGTCGCTCCGAGAGCCTCCAGGGTCCCGCCCCATTTCCCCCCACCCTCTACTGTTACAGATCTTCATAGCTGTTTTCTCCAGCTTTTCAAACTGCCCCTTGCTCTGTTTCCAAAGCCTCACAAACACATTCCTGTCTTCACAGGTCTTTGTTTTGTGGGTCATTTGCCAGACGGGCACCCTCACGCTTAGGTATAAATTGAAGTGCCTATAGAGACATTGGTCTGTTACACACGTGCAGTCACAGTTGCAAAAGGAGGACCATACTCATGTCTGTGGGATTATATCTACTTTTGCATTTTGGCTTTAAAGTTTGTCCATTATAGCACAGTGAAGCTAAATATATAATGGGGGGGGAGCAAAGTATACAGTGATTTTAACAGCAAAATATAATGAATTTTTATCAGTAATTGAAACCGAGTTACACTAGTCAAAGTGAAGGAATACAATGTATTTCCTGAGGCAGTATAGTTGCCTTTTTACTGTATATTCACTAGGGCTAAAATTCAGCCCTCTGCAGACAAGACAGCAAAAAGCCTATTAGATTCTTCAAATCCACTCCAAGCTCCATTATAAAGAATTAAGTGGCACTTAAATGATACATAGGCTTTGTGCAGACCTTCTGCAAAGAACTGAATTTCATCTTAAGAATCTGAGCTGACACTACTTTGCATCTCCTAAGAAGTGCTGTGCCCCTTCACTTAAAACTGAAGTTAATAGGAACTGACGGTGCTCAGCACATGGTAGAATTGCTTTCCTGGGTAATACCGTTTGAACTGGAGAGCAAATGGAGTCTACGTGGAAACAGTTCTGAGGTGTTGCAGGCAGGTAGGGGTTATATCAACACACCACCAAGTTACCCACCAAAGCGTTCTTAACTGGTTTGTAAGATAGAGCAATTTGCAATGGATTTCTAGTTATTAGTGAAAATAAATAAATAAAACCCCCTCTCTATTCATGACCAGTATAGTCCAATTTAAGACTGTTCAACTCAGTAGTCCTTCAGAACACCACTGATTATTTTCTGCTAAGTACTTCAACTACATATGCTTCTCACGTGGTTTAACATTATATAAATACTTTCCTATAATAGAAAAACCAGCTTAATTTTCTAAACTTTCTTTTCACACATTCATGCTGCATTCAGGCAGCTATCAACTGCTGAATCTCTAGTTGATGTCATCACAAAAAAGTTCATGATTTTCAGTTATAACAAAAAAAAAAAAAAGAGATAAATCTTGTTATGCAGCAGTAAATGCAAAATCTTACCTCCATCTACAACATGATAAATTAAAACAGTCGGATTCTTACAGTTTGTTTTCTCTTCTTTTTTATTTTTTTTTTTAATGTTGGAGAATGAACTTGGAAATAAAAGTAAAAATAGATCATTTTTTTTCCCATTGATTATGAATATTGATTAAACCAGCACTTGGGTACTGAGACTTTTGATTTCAGAATACAACACACTCCTATGTATAAAAGGTGGTGTGTAAAATCAATATTTATGAATCATAATGAAAACCGTGGTACAAGAACCTAAATAGAGTAAAAGAAAGGTGACTTTGTTGATGTTTATCAGCCCATTCCAGATGCCTGGAGTAGTGAATGGAAGATTCTTTGTAGTGGGGAGTAGGGAAAATTTCTCCTAAGCCCAAGCAGAATATGCCATTCTGAAACATGCTTCTTGAATGAGAGCTTAGCTCACCTATACCTCTTACTAAATGAGTTTAGATGGAGACTGACAAACACATTTATCCTAGTGTTCCTCTCCTACCCTGTTAACTCTGAACAGGACCCACATCTGCAACTGATCCCAAATCAGTTCCATCATCCCACTCCTCTCTCAACCTCCCTGTTCTCTTTCCCTCATATTTTTCCTTTTTCCTTCTTCCATTTTTTATCTGCTGTAACCTTTTGCTCCAACCACTTCTCTCCTGTGACTGAGTACCTACACACTATCTACCTATCAAAAATCCCCAAAGACTTTGCAGAACTTACTATGTTTAGTTAGTTTTACCTATGACTGGTAAATGCTGTTCACTGTCTCCATTTTGCACAGAATTAATTGACCAAGGTCACACAATAAATTTGTTGCAGAGCTGGAAACAAAACCTTTGAATTCTTCTTTGTCTGTCTGGTTTTCCTTCAGAATGTCACATACTTTAGAAATTAAACAACAACAGAAACCATGCAAAGTAATAGGCTTTTAAAAACATATATCAGTTAAATTGCAGCAGCAGGAAAGAGGGCAGCAGAAACAAAAACTGAATCACAGTACTTTAAAAAGACATTGCAATCATGAACTGTCTTTAGAGCAGCAATTTGACTGTAATAGTGTATAAGTCCCAAACGTTAATCTACTTTACTATACAACAAGGAAACATCACAAACCTTGGATACTTTTTACAGCAGTCGTTCTGCTCCACTTAAAGAATTGGAAGCAGTGCTAATTCACAGAGAGTTAGCTGGTCTCAATTATTTATAGGGCATCTAGACCAAAGACTATTTAGTTCTAAGAACACCAATATAGCAATGTCTAGACACCCATTTTATCATTTAGCTCTCGTTGTCAGGATTGGGAGGGGTACTTGAGCTGAATTTGAGAAATACAGGGAAAAAAAGTGATCTCCTGTGGGCTACAAATAGAGACCAGGTAAAGACTAAATGACAGGGCAGTGGCTTTTCCCACAGCTCACCCCAGGCATAGTTCCAGTAAGGGATAAATCTTATTTCAACCCCAGGGTTGAGACAAGATCTTCAGTATTAACCTGTTCCCTGAAAAAAAGAATGAAAATCTTGGTTTACTATAAACTGTGCAGACTGCACTATGCACAACGTGTATTTGGGAGGAGCAGGATCATATACAGCAAATGATCTCCAAATTATGAAGTCATCCATATCATCCTAAACTAGGACTGACTAAGGGGCATTCCTGCCAGCTACATGGATGGTCCCTAGGAACTCAGCTGTGGCATAAGAGGTTGCTGGATTAAGCTGTGTGAATACTGGAATTCAGTTAGTAAACCACATGGCTTACATTTAACATTAAAACTATTATTTAGCAAGGCATCTGTTTAATTTTAAGAAGGTAGCTAATGTTCTGCTGAATCTTAGACTCTGTAAAATAAATATATACTGACAGCTTAGGAGGGAGAAAGTCACAAAGTATTCCACAAATCAGAAATTATTATTAAAACATAATAAATCCCCATACTGCAAAACAGATATAAACAAACAAAAAGCAAACAAAAGCTGAAGTAGAACCCAGATTCTAGTAGCAGTCTCATGAAATTCAACAGTTATCTTTTTTCCTCTTTGTGTTTCCTCATTACAATGCCTCAAACAATGAATAAACAATGAAATTAAGCACAGAAGAGTAAAATCAGGAACACAAGATCTCTGACCTTTTTGTAGTGTAAAAACAAGCATGTATTTACCTGGCTTCTCTTTTTTTCAGTTCTTTGAAAACCTTAATGCTATGTGACTTAGAGATCTAGAAATAGGTATCTTAGATTTGTCTACATTTGGATGAGAGAAACAATATCCTGAAATGGGAAAATCAGCTCATGGTCAACTTATGCCTGTTTCCATTTTAATCTTCAAAGGCCAGTTTTCTTCTATTTCTAATTGCTCTCCTTTGAGTTTGCAATATATCTCTGCATTTGTTATCAACCCTTCAGCCTTTTGCTGGCAATTACTACGAGTGCTTACACAGAAGAGTAATACAGGAAATATAACACATATTTTTCATCTGCTTATAAAACAATCTAGCAGAAACAGAAAAAAAAGTATCATTTACAGTCTCGCAGGGTCGTGACAAGCACCCTGATAGTCATAATAAATAATAAATACAGATAAAATTTACACATCAAATTTTATTTAGGTACAAAACGTGCTCCTAACTTCTTCTAAGTTGATGGTTTCTAATTATATACATTAAAATGCCAAGAATTTAAATAGGCAGCCTGGCCTGGTGGATAACTTTGCCTGGGATTTCAGCACTTGCCTGAACATCCACAGATGTACATATTCTCTGGTTTTCAATCTGTGAATGACTTAGTGCTTCACTGTGGATAGTTAGCATTTGGCTCTAATAAGAGATGCTAATTGAACACCTACCCTAGAGAAAGACTTTGTCAGGACTCAGTGTCTTCTGTTTCTGTCCCCTGCTGTTCTGCTCTGCTGTATTCAATTAGTGTGCTGGAAGCAAAGTAAATATTACTAAAAATCTGAGCTGTGATATGCTAGCAAAGAACCCTTCAGAGATCAGGTTTTCATCACATTTCACTTTGCTGCCAGCACACTAAACAGCAAATTTAACTGGAGAGGGACAGCAGTTTCAGACCCAAAGAAAAGAATCTGAAGACAACAGTAAAGGATAGAGATGAGGAAGGGATATAATGGAAAGTAACAAGAAGACAGAAAAAAAAAAAAAAAAAAGGAAAATAAAGAATAATACAAATAAGAAGAGGACAGGGCCCAGCTAGATGTAGTAGCTACTGAAGCAGATGGGTAAAGTCAAAGGCTTGTACTACTTGTTCAGTGGAGTCAGTAGGACAACGTGAGTAGGTGAAAGCTAAAGACTGGAAATATTTGGGTTTTTTTCTCTTAAGTACACCAGTTTCAGTCCTCCTGATATGAGCAGAGTACTGCAGTGGAAGACTGCAGTGGTTTTATTGTGGTTAAAAGAAGATCGTGAAAGAACTGGGCAGATACTGACAGACTGAGAGAGTTGGGGTTGTTCAGTCTGGGGAAGAGAAGGCTCCAGGGAGACCTTATTGTGGCCTCCCAGTATCTTAAGGGGGCTACAAGAAAGCTGGGGAGGGGCTTTTTAGGCTGTGGGGCAGTGACAGGACTGGAGGGAATGGATTAAAACTCAAGAGAGGTCGATCCAGGTCGGACATCAGGAAGAATTTCTTCCCCATGAGGGTGGTGAGACCCTGGCACGGGTTGCCCAGAGAGGTGGTGGAAGCCCCATCCTTGGAGGTTTTTAAGCCCAGGCTGGATGGGGCTCTGAGCAACCTGCTCTAGTGGGAGGTGTCCCTGCCATTGGCAGAGGGTTGGAACTGGGTGATCTTTAAGGTCCCTTCCAACCCTGACAATTCTATGTTTCTGTGATATTCATGACCGTCCTTACGTTATACAGGTAAGGTTGGGCAGCTGTGGAACAGAGAGAAAAACCTCAAAAACTCCTAGCTACGAAGCACATGAACTCATGAGGGTAACCCACTGATCAGGCAACAAAGTAAGAAGTTAAACAAGGAAGCCACAGTGGGACTAAAATATACTCTAGGTTATATGGTAGAGATTAGTGATTAGTGCTACAGAAAGCTGCTGGAAATAAAAGATTATAAGGCTGGTAGCAGAAAGGGAGGGAAGGAAGGATAGCAGGAAGGTTATAAATCAACCTTACAATGGGCTGATTTGAAAATAGACCGAGCCTCAGAGTAAAGATACCCATGGATATGGGTGACAAAGAGTTCCTGGACACTTCACACTATCTGCAGCTTCACGTTTAACTACACAATATCTGATCCTGCACTCGTGAAACACAGGCTAAAATGATAGTCAAGGATCAAGGTCCTTCTTGGGACTCCTGGAGAGGTCATGTACTCAGTAAATATGCTTAATTTAAAAAAAAAATAAAATAAGAAGCACTCTTCATTTGACAACTGGGTTTTGCATGGACAAAGCAGTGAAGAATCAGAATGTGAGACTCCATGCTCACAAGGACTGAAATCTGTTAGCCTTTGATATTTTCAAAGCTACTTCTGGGAACTGTAGTTAATGTTTTCCATGTGCATTTAAAGGACAAGCATTTAGCCAAGTGGTTCTGCTCTGGCTCTCATTGCTTAGGGTACTTTCCAAGCCCAGTGTCAGCGTGTACATTGCTGCTGTGACATGGTGGTGACATTTTATTGTGCACTGAAAGTGATAATAACTCAACTGTTCTCAAGTATAATGAGCTTCCTTTGTCAACAACCACAGCAATGGGAAACTTTGCCCTCCTTTTTTTTTTTCATGTGTGTAAGAACAGAAAATGCAGGCAAATGGAGCCAAAATGAGCTTGGTGACTTGCACAGGAGATGAACAGCTGCCATTATGAGAAGAATTAGAAGTATCAGAAAAGCAAACTCAGCAGTGAGCCTGTACTTATCCCATACCCCCTGGGCTTTCTCCCTATTCCACATGACCAGATGCAGTGATATAGTAAACTCCATGTCCAAAAGCATGTGACTTTGTTTTGGTCAAATAGTAAAAGGTTACGCTGGGAATTTTACCACAAATCAATGGTATGTGAATGAAAATTAAGAAAAATTAATAAAATGAGTGAAAAGGTGAAAAATAAAGGGAAAGGAAGACAACTAAACGGTATCACCTTCTAGAGAGAGAATACTATTAATATAATGACATGGGATTCTTTTGAAACTTGTCTTCATAAATACCACTTTGTCAGTGCCCCAGGAAACTTGCCATAGTGAACTGTAATGTTGCCCTTTAGATAGCTTGAAAACTGGTCTTTTCTCATCACTTGTTTCCATTAGCCAGTGTTTGAGCAACAGAAGAACAAGTGTGTCTAAATAGAGCTGGGATGTTAGTTTATAAAATGTTCACAGAAGTGATTGTTTGTCCATGGGAAACCCTGTTATGAGTGGATGGATGTGTTATACTTCCACTGCACAGTCAGTCACACATCTTGTCAGACAGCATTTTGACATCATGACTATGCAGAACGTGATTTCTGACTGACAGATGAGGCCATGTGAATTTTTAACGGAGCTTTTCATATATATATAAAATATTACTGCTCCTTACTCAAAACTTAAAGGATCTGAAAAATTTTTCCTCTTTTTTGTACTTAATTTGGGCAATAGCTGGTCTTCATAGAATCATAGAATGTTAGGGGTTGGAAGGGACCTAGAAAGGTCATCTAGTCCAACCCCCCTGCCAGAGTAGGATCACCTAGATCAAGTCTTCAAACTTAGTAAAGCTTTCTCTGTATATACATCAGTATTTGGCAAAAAAAATTAAAAATTACAAATGACTGCTTTATATTTAGATAAGGTCTTGGTTTTAATTTCTTTTTATAATATTGCACATGCTACCAGAACACAGATAGTTTAAAAAGACAAATAATGCAATTCATTTCAAAACTCAGCTAATGTGTAGATGTTTCTACCTCGTGTGTGTAATGCTCAGAGGAATTGATTTTAAAAGATTCATCAGATCCTACTTCAAAAAAATTCTTCAGATGTTTTATGTAGTAAATACACTACAGTTCAGAAGGAGCTTTATACCAGAAATAGTCACTGATTAGAAGGAATAGTTTTTCTTCACCTATCAGGCAAGATTTTATTTATTGGAATATATCCAGCAAATCCATGAACAGCCACAGAAGGCATCTTAAAGGCCAATAGTCTCCCTGTGTCCTTTCCCATCCTTCACCAAAGAGAATTCAAATTTTTCAAAATGATTTCTGAGAAATTAGACCGGGGGAATTGCTCACAGGGTGAAAAGGGGTGAAACGCTGCCCCTTTCCTAGGGCAGGCAATGCATTTGCTCATATGCTGCAGTCACTGCATTTGCAAGCAGGAGTCCTGTCCCACGTCAAAAGCAGCACAGTGGAGGTTGGCTGGGCCAAAGGATACAGGACTGGCACAGACAACATACTCTGACTTAGTTTTTGTAAGCTATGATCTCTAAAGGTGCTGTAAGCACTTGTGATTCCGCAGCGACTGCTCACATTGTTAAACATCAGACAACCAGACACAAAGCAGTTGATCAGGACAGTTCACTAAGAGTTAAAACTGCTTTTTGGTATTGCACTCCTTTAAAGGAAACATGATGGAGTCATAGATTTTAGGAACAGAAGTAACCATTCACACTCATCTAATCTGTTCTTCAGCTTTATGAAGGCCATAACATTTAATTTAGCAATTTCTGTAATAATCTCAACAATTTCTAGCTGAGATTAAGACATCTCTTTGAAAGACATCCAGTTGATTATCAGAGATTACTCACATTTCTACAAACTCTTAAGGCAACTCATATGATTCAATAGCAAATGCAAAACTCCTCACTTCTACAGATTTTCTTATTACTACTACGGGACTCCTATTTAACTCTCATAGGAGTATACTTGTCATCCTTTCCTAAACTCTAAACTATCAATGGTTTGCTGTCAGCTACAATAAGGTCATGTCCCAGACAAAACACTTGGTGTTCCTAAGACTTAATCATCAAAAAAAATTCTTTGTGTTTTGTTGTTTGTTTGTGGGTTTGGTTTTTTTTTTTTTTTACATTGAAAAGCTTCTTAAGCAAAATAAACTGCACATCAACACTGGACACAAGTTTAAAACTCCACAAACTGCTTGGTTTGGTGTCTGTAATCTTAAGCTTTTGAAGATGCTGATAGAAGCAAGTTAGAACACCCCACCTGCAGGAATTTTTCTTTAAGAGTATCTGTCTGCAAAAGAACTTTCTGAACCAACCCTTGCTTTCTAGATGCAATGGGAAAGCCTTATTGGAAGTATTTCTATTTATATTGTGCAACAATATGAACAGTACACGTTCCCTGTCCTGATTCAGGCAAAACTTGCAATGGGTTTCTTCAAGGTTCCTCTCAACAAAGTGCTGCTTGGAGATAACCCTTTGAAGATGAAGAAACCATAACTGCTAGTTCTCTATGCTTCTCTTAAGTACAATACTGAATTACTCAAGTGTTTGTATAAACACAACATTTTAAACATATCAAACTAAACTAATCTTAGAGGTTTTCCCAGGTAAACTTCACAGATTTTCTATAGTTTCATACTGAACATCTAAAAATGGCCTTTAAATTATCCTTGTATTCATAATTATATAAGCATGTACTTATGCATCTACTGTAGTAGGAATAAAAGTTTATTGTCACCACTTCTCTGCATTGTTTTATCTCTGAGCAACGGGATATCCTGTCTAACAACTGTAGTCACACGGGAATAACAGAAATCATTTAATTAAATTGTACAATAACGTGCACACTTTATACTATCGGACTGAAAAAAACACTTTCAGCATTTCATCTGTGTTCAAAAGTTTAGACTCTATTTACATGGCCTAGTTGCTGGAAAGTTAAATTGTAAATTTCCAACACACTAGCCACCCTTCACTAACTCTGCTTTTTACAGCTTGAGGTGCACTTTTGTTAGCACATTTCTCATCAATATACATTACCTGCTGCTTTTATAGACAGCTTTCCATGCTTGAGCAAGTTTGTTTAAAGAAAGATCAAGCATCCCTATCTGTAAAATTTGCAGCATGTAGATTAAATTCGAGGAGAGGGCTAGTAAGTGCATTGGCTTTCTGGTAGTAGGGATGAAAATGGTCATAGCTTTTTTTCATTTCTCTTTGTTAAAGAATGGAATTAGGTGTATTTTTTTTGTTAGTAAACAGATTATTCAGATACTTTATGCCATTAGCAGCATATTCTGTATCCTATACTAATCTGCAAATTCCTAATTTTGGCTAGCAAAATGAAAAGCTAGCTCACTTTAAGCATATCTTACAAGGATTGCACCAACTGCAAAATATTCAAGGTAAGGGAGAGGAATTTAATGAAAACAGACATAATAGTCTGATTATATGGAGATTGGAGTTTTCTACCAGGTGGACTAGCAGGCACTTCAACCTGCTGAAAATGTCTGCCTCACCCTCCTTTCCCTTGTGACAGAGGCATGCATAACACACACACAAATTTGCCAGCAAATTCTTCAGCAGTTTTACTGTAATCTGAATCCTTTTTGTTTGGTTGGGTTTCTTTTTGTTTGTTTGGGGTTTTTTGTTTGTTGGTTGCTTTGGGTTTTTTGTGGTTTTTGTGGGTTTTTTTAATAAATTTGAAGTTGAGCTACAGCTTCAGTACTGTGTTTATTATATGTATGGTCTTGACTACTTGAATCTGTGTAGCCCATTCAAAAACAGACTGCAAAATGCCAAAGGCGTTCTTTCACTTCCAGTCCTGCTTAAGTTTTCTTTGTGGCACTCCTCATCTGAATCATTGCCTGTTTCTTGCTTACAAAACATTCATATTCAAAGCACCATTAGCACAATAGCAATTAACAAAGAGCCTTTTATGCCAACGGGCTACAACTTCATCTCACACACCCTTTACAGGAAAAAGGTCTTTTCTCTTCTTTCCAGTATCAGTGAAGCACTCATGCCATGTGAAAAGAATGCTCCCTTTCAGTGCAGAGGGGACATGACTGTGCCTTATGTGAATCTACCCTACGTACAACTGAGGGGAGGACTAGGTGACCTAAAAGATCTTTCTCATCTATAACCTCTATGGAAGTTCATGATATCGAGAATTGCATATTAACAACCAGATGCAGGGTTTTGTTTGGAAAAGGCAGAGTACTTTCACAGGATGTTTTTCTACATTTTTCCCTGCTGCAAAAGATAGGAAAAACACTTTTAGGCTTGTCACAAGTGTAACTGAGAAAACACAGAAAGGCCAGTGGTTACCCTTGAGTCATTCAGAGCAGTCACTCCTAAAGATATTGCTAAAACCGAGTAAGTGAGAAGGAAGGAGAACTTGCAGCTACATCACTCTAGAAATAGGTGGATTTTGTTGCCACAACAAAATCAAGCTGCCCCATTGGCACTAAGATGAAAACTGAGGTTCCCTGTGATGCAAGACAGTTCCTTAACAGTATGCCTCAGATGTCACAATCATATTAATAAGAGAATAACATTTCCTCCTAATAACAGTTTATAGGTAATTCCACGAGGTAAAAATGTGAGTAGCACGGAGCTGGTCAGAAAACCACAGAACACAAACCTGTTTGCAATAATAGCATGTAAGCAGTATCAAGGTATTTCACAGTAATGTAAAGATGTAGGATAGAGATGAGAATCTAACCGCCCCAAAAACATCTTCAGTATGAGATTGTCACAATATTTCCAAATACCTGAGCTACACAGCCTCGTGACATGCTAATAAACTTGATCATTCAATGACAGCTGTAATAGTGTCAGAATGTTTTACCCTGGGTTCCCACTAGCACAAAACTCACTGGTAAAACAAGAAACAAAAAGAAACAACCCCTCAAAGGCTCTTGTGTGCTTTTATTTCACACTGAATAAGCAGGCACAGTACAGCCTGCTGCTAAGCTTTTCCTTACCAGTTGGTCAAAACATGGATAGACTCTTGGTTACAGCTCCTAATGTGTTGATCAACTGACCCAGAATAACAAAGGCTAAGGGTAAGCAACACAGAAATCACTATACTGGATCAGACCAGAATCAGCCTAGTCTGAGATCCTGTCTCTGCCAGAGGGATGTGTAAGAATCTTGCACCAGATAGCCACCTCTATTTCTGTATGTTCTAGCAAGAACCGTTCAAAGAAGAAATAACTTAATATGCTCGGATTTGTTTCTCCACATTTTCTCAGTTACTGCTTTGCAAGCTGTTGATTGAGGGGCAAAGGGTGGAAATTGTACATCTCTGAGGAACAATTAACTTCTTTGTTAACCCCCTGAGGTGGACCATAAACCACAATACCATAAATTATCCCAAGGAGAATTTTTCATAATAGATCTACAGTGATAGCATTAAAAAATGTTCATGCATTTGTATTTTGAAGTGTCTCAACACTCTAACAGTGCAATTTTTTTCCACGGTTCTAGAGAAAGCATTGCATTTGCATCACACATTAATCACAGAGAAATTAAAGACACAGAAAAACAAATATGATAATTCACATATCCTTTTGCCTGAGATATAATTCAGCATCAGGCCTGCATACATCATTAGCTTCTGTGCTTGCCATTAGTACTTCACCAAAATGTGTGAACATATTGTTGCATCACAAAGTTGTTAAAAAGGAAAACTGTCTTTCATTTTTTCCTGCTTCACCTTCCTCTATGCATTATATGACAATCATCCATACTGTACACAATTCCTTGGCAATATACATACAAAAATTTGCTCTACGATAGAAGCTCCAAGGTTTTCTCTTCACAGACAGCACTGCCTGCCTGAAAAAGAGTTCTGTCATACCTACATCACATTATTCCCCCCCAGCCAATGTGAAATCTTTCATGAATAAGCCTGACTTGCTATTCAGTGACACTGTTCTGTTCCATTCTGCTTCTTACACAGCACTCAGCCACACTGGACCTGAGTGCCTCTTGGTAGGGTATGAGCGATGTGACTTTCATTTATCACATGCTCGCTCTCACTCCCCAGGGCAAAAATTGTATGCCATGAATGTTTTGCTGAACAGTTTGTTCTTGTTTTTATTAATGAACATATATGTAAGTTAGGGAAAGCAAGTCAATGAAACAAATCCTTAGAGTGGAAGGTGTTGAGTCTTACAGAATCATAGAAATGTCTGGGCTGGAAGGGACCTCCAGAGGTCATCTGGTCCAACCCCCCTGCTGAGAGCAGGGACATCCTC
>JANHGN010009967.1:10841-24012 GCA_024605025.1 Megaceryle maxima | reverse complement strand
TTAGGTCTCCCCGGAGCCTTCTCTTCTCCAGGCTGAACAAGCCCAGCTCTCTCAGCCTGTCCTCGTAGGAGAGGGGGTCCAGCCCCTGGGCATCCCTGTGGCCTCCTCTGGCCCTGCTCCATCAGGTCCATGTCCTTTCTTATCCTTAGTTCCTTAGTGCTACCCTCAGTTCCCTGGAAAATTTATTTCAGTCTAAGTCAGGCCATTGACTGCTTTCCTCAGCACAGCCGCATGTCAAATGAGGCTGACGAATGCACTCTCATTCCTGGCCACTCTTGTAAATAAATACATGTGTAATTATATTAACTTCAAGACACTACTCCAAACATCTATCCTCTCAACCGTAGCAGCTCTCAAAATAACTCTCAGATTTTGAAAGAAAGAACATTAATTTCCCAAAATTCCTAAATATATCCCATGTTTCAGGCACCTGAAAGCTCTCTCTGCACAGACTATTCTATTTGGGTTAATCCCTCCAGAAGAAAGAGGGTGAGTGCTCTCCTCAGACTCTCTGGCACCCATCTGTAATACTGCACATTTTTGAAGACAAAAACCACATGTATTCAGTAAAGCAAAGTGTTAACATTGGGAACATGTAAATAAAATACCACCAGTGCTAACACCCCATGCTTACAGTTAATATCAAGGATTGCTGTGCAGACCAAGGCCACTGCTGGATCTTGTGCACCACATTGGGGGGTGCAGAAAGGGAAAGGCTGCACCTGCAGGGAGGAGCGGACAGGGCAGGTGACCCCAAACTGACCCAGGAGGGATTCCAGCCCATGGATGTCATAATCAGTATAAAGCTGAGGGATGATGAGGGTTAAGCTCCTCTCTTGTTCAATGGTAAGCATCCAAGGAGGACTCTGTCTATTTTGTCTTTGATCCTGATCCATGTGTTCCTGAATCCAGCTCTTGTTTGCTGCTGAGTCCAGCCTGGGACCACAGTGCCTGCTCCACAGCATCAGTGGTGTTGGTGACATAATTGCCATCAGGGGTGGTCGGGACTGATACTAGTTTTGTATATATTCATATATATTCCATTCTTTAATTAGTATTTTCATTCAAGCTGTTCTAGTTCCCTTTTCTACTGGCTGAGTCTCTCTCTCCCTTATTCCCTTTCTCTTCCCCTTTGGGGAGGGAGCGGGTTACCAGAGAGCATCTGTTACAGGTCTAGCAGACTGCCCTGACCCTAAACCTTGACATCCCCATTATTTAACAGAGAGGGGCTGCCTTAAGACACTCTAAGTCTATAGTTTTTTTTTTCTGATTCTGTTAAAAAAATGAAGATCTGTATCTCTTCTGCAGACTCCCTGGGAACAGAGTCATATCATTTAGTATTTTCTTTTGCTATTAATCCTGTTATTTCATAAATTTTTGATGCAGCTCATGCATAGATCATTACAAACATTCATGCATGCAAGCACATATATATATGTTTTCTAGGATAAATACATTACATATATTTCTATGTTATGTTTCTATGTTAAGTTTCTATGCATAGCCTCTAACTTGTCTCAGTGATATATGGGTGATGTAGGCCCTGGAAGTCAAGTCTGCCTGTTTATCTTGCTGTGACGTATGCTTCAAAAGATGTGCAGCAGTGGAAGACTTTTTCAAGCCCTTCAGGATTCATGCTTCAGTCAAAGATAGTAAAACTAACTCAGTCAAAGATAGTAAAACTAACTATGGCCTTAACTCAGTCAACTAAATGAGTAACCTGCCATTATAAAACTGACTGATTAAAACAGGGGGCCAGGAGTAGTAACCTTGAAGAAGGATTTTGAAAGATGATTTTTAAGATAATGTAAAGATAAATGTCTGAGTAAAACTGGATAAAAATAAGCTTTGGTTAGGAAAAATTTCTTCACATTTTTACTGAGTCTAATTTAATATCAAAGGCTTCACAGAAGTGTAATTCTCATTGACTATCCCACAGTAAGAATCACTCAAGTATAACTCCAAACTTCCCACAACAGTTTTTAAGATCTCTGCTTTTATATCCCTTGAGATTTCTTTTACAAACTGCTAGAGCAAGATGTGACTTTAATGGCTATTATTACCAATATAACAAGTATGTCTGCCTTTTTTTTTTAACTGTCATAAACCAGAATTCCACTGAACTGAAGAAATCTGTTTACATTCTCTAAACCCAGAACTGCCTGTGTTTATTGAGATTTTCCATTCCCTAACATTTTGTTTATCCATACCCATGAGCGTACATTACAATTAACAGAATTATAGTTACTCTCAAAAACTAGAAAATCTAAGTTCTGTGTTATTTGAGAGAAAATGCAAACTTGTAGTTCATGTGCAACAGTTAATCTTAATGCAGCAAATAAAACCAGAAATCAATTGCATGCAGAACTGTAAAATGTGTGAACTTAACTAGGTTAAGAAAGAAAAAATAAAATCTTTTATATATGGAAATATAAAACCAAGACAATTTGACTAAAATATGAAGCCAGAAAAAACAGGAGCTGTTAGTTTATATTATGGGTGACAGACTGTAAGGCCAGCAAGATCCATTATAATTCTATATTCTGACCTCCTGCACAATGCTACCCACAGGCGTTCCCTGCATTCGGCACTCTACCCACCACAGCTAGCAGTAGCTGGAGTAGAACTAGAGATCTGCTTTGGAAAATAAACAGAAAATCTCAAGTTTAAAAATTTCAAACCACAACTTTAGTGTTTTTTCTCAAAAGATAATAGAAACTGTTAGAAAAATCTTGTGCTTGTTCTACAGTTTTTAAAGTCAAAGTCACAACATTAGTTCCTTTTACTCTGTATTGCAGAGTTAGGGCTGGAAGAGGTGTCAGGAGATTTCTAGTGCTCTTAACTCTCAATCAATGACTTGATTAGTACAAACTGAGCTCCTGGAGCTTCATACAAGGAAGCATATGTATTTCATCATCACCAAGACTGCTCTGTGAACTCTTTCCAATTTTTCATTATCTTTCTTGAATTGTGAACATCAGAACTGGGCATACCAGTCTATTAAAAACTTCCCCATGTCCCAGATGTGCAACAGTAGGATTTCTCATCTTCACCCAAGGCTGTATTAGTTTTCTCAGGCTGTTGTCTGTAAGATGTTTACCTTTATGAGCATTGTCCATCTTCCAGATCTTTCATTTCAGCATATGTACTCGATCTGACTGGGCTGGAATTAATTTTTTTCATAGTAGCTGGCATGGTACTGTCCTTTAGAATCACAGAATGTTAGGGGTTGGAAGGGACCTAGAAAGTTCATCTAGTCCAACCCCCCTGCCAGAGCAGGACCACCTAGATCAAGTCACACAGGAACGTGTGCAGGCAGGTTTTGAACATCTCCAGATCAGGAGACTCCACAACCTCCCTGGGCAGCCTGTTCCAGGCTCTGTCACCCTCACCGTGAAAAAGTTTTTCCTTATGTTTACCCTAAACTTCTTGTGTTCTAACTTACTCCCATTGCCTCTTATCCCACTGTTGGATGAGATTGAGAAGAGTCTGGCTCCATCCTCCTGACACTCACCCTTGACATATTGATAGACATTAATGAGGTCCCCCCTCAGTCTCCTCCAGGCTAAAGAGCCCCAGCTCTCTCAGCCTCTCCTCATAAGGGAGATGCTCCACTCCCTTAATAATCATGGTGGCCCTGAGCTGGACTCTCTCCAGTAGCTCTCTGTCTTCTTGAACTGGGGTACCCAGAACTGGACACAATATTCTAGGTGGGGCCTCACCAGCGCAGAGTAGAGGGGGAGCAGAACCTCCCTCAACCTGCTGGCCACGCTCTTCCTGATGCATCCCAGGATGCCATTGGCCTTCTTGGCCACGAGGGCGCATTGTTGGCTCACGGTCATCCTCTTGTCCACCAGGAAAGATTTGTTACTAAAAGAGCATTGGTAACATACTAAGGCTTTTACTGTTGCTGAGCGGTGCTTGGACAGCACCAAGGCTTCCTCTGTTTTTCACTCTGCCCCCCACAGTGAGTAGGCTGGGGATGGGCAAGAGGTGGGAGGGGACAGAGCCGGGACAGCTGATCCAAACTGACCAAAAGGGATATTGCATGCCATGCTCGTCAGTAAAAAAAAAAAGGGGGGTGGGTTTTCGACAGTAGACATGCTGGCTGGGCATCAGCCTGCTTGTGGAAGGTGGTGACTGCTTTTGCATACTTCCCTCCCCCTCTTTCCTTCACTAAATAAGCAATTTTCATCTAGACTCACAAGTTTTTCTTGGTTTTGATCTTATCTCCCCTGTCCCATTGCAGGGACTAGGGGTGGGGGCCGGTGAGCAAGAAGCTGGTGGGTGCTTTAGTTACTGGCCAGGGTCAACCCACTACAATGTATTATTGTAAGATACAATTCACGTGGCTACATACAGTGTACCTGCTGAAAATGCCCCCACAGCATTCATAGATAAATTTCCTTACAATTCTTGATTTTGGCCTTTGGAAGATTTTGGAGGAAACTGATCTGGGCAGTCTTTACAGCCATCTGCCCTGCACATCCATTCTGGATCCACCCATGCTCAGAAGTTATTTCCTAAGGGCACTTGAGTTCACGGAGGCAGAATCCTCCAGTGAGACGCAGCAAATCCCACACAAACACCTTTCCATATCATTCTTCCACATCCTCATGACTTCACATATGGTTTATCTTTCCACAGCCAAGATGAAGTAAGACTCTTACTTGTAAGAGTCTAACACTGCATAGCACTCCACATGAGACCACACAGGAAAAGCACTCCATGTGCAGCCACAATTAGAGCCACAGCTATAAGAAATGCCCATAATGATCACTAAGAATAGAGCAACCTCACACTTTCCAGCGCTTAGCTTCTACAAATGCTTAGCTTAGCTTCTATAAATGCTAGTCTTCACTTGGGCTCTTGCCCTGACATTGTAGGTTGCGAGCTGAAATGGGGGTTTCCCAGGCAACTCAAATCTGTCTAGCAACCACCCATGTCAGCATGCATAACAAGGTCATCACAGTATGTTTGCTATTTCCCATGGCATCGTCTTGTTCCTTGGCAGCTACAGAACACAGATGCACATGGTGCCTGCTCAACCTTGGCTCCTGGTGCCAGCAACCAGAAGCCAGCTGGACCTGCAATCCAACTTTTGACAGCCAGAAGCACTGACCAATGCTGATACAAGACCTAGTAGAGAAAAGCTAACGGAAAAGATCCTTCTATGGTCTGTACGTAAATACCTTATGGACCCACAGCCCAGTGCTGCCTGGTCCTACCCATCTAGGTATGCCAGCAGGCACTGGTAAAAAATAGCACAAATCAGGTATTCATAGACCTGTGACAGGGACAGCTTGAAGCATGCAGGGCAGCTAGTGGAGGGGCAAGTTCTGGAAAGGCTGTGTTGAAGTTGCAGCTATGGCATCACGGGGTGTCTGTCATTCTTGAAAGCTCTCCTTTGCAGTATTCAGTGACTGGGGTCATCTTAAGAGTTTGCAGTAGGAACCTAAATAGGAACTTCAGCACACAGTGCCATTACAGGGGTCAGATGAAGAAGTTATCTAGCACAGCAGGACATTTTACATTCTTTTAGTTTGTGAATCATCCCCAAACACCATAAGTGACTTTACATTTTCTTCCATGTTAAGAACAGAGAATATTAGCCACTACAGATTAAAAGATAGCTTTCCATCAAAAATACAGCTGTTTGATGGGATCCTCCACTTATATTTACTTAACAGGACCTTTTTTTCCACTTATTACATGGCATGATTATTTTTAGTTTCACATTGTTCTTGTTTGGTTCCAATTTTTGTGTTTATAGAAGAAGTACATTACATCACCATTAGCACGTTTATTACATAAAAATGTAATAGATTTGTGAAAAAATGAGATGGGGAACAGTATACTAGCTAAAAACCAGCACTTTAAACTAGGCCAAAAGCTCTGCAAATTGAACTCAACTCATTATCTTATTTTATTTTTAATACTCAGATTGAAGCAAATATGCTACCCCACGCCTTTTTCAGAATCATTTGCACAAGTTTCTTTCCACTGCAATGAATATTAAGTAATTTAAAGAAGATGAAAGAATTTCAACGGAACTGATTATGAGAGCCCCCTCAAAATAATGACTGACACAAGTGATCATTTGACATGTTAAAGATAGAGGCATTGCATCACCTGGAGTTACCTTTTCACCTATTGGAATGAATTATCTAATTTTATACCTGATATTCCACGGTTTGTCCCAAGCTGCTATTTGATTATTAGGCAGAAATAAAGTTCAACCTCCACACAATTCTGTTTACCTCTCCCTGGTCGTCTTCCATTCTTAGACTGGCTAAACACCAGCATTGGTTGGTGTTGTAACAAAGTATTTCATTGGTATCATCTTAATCTAATACGGGGTTATCTTTTTGCATAGTTTTAGACATGAAAAAAAAAGTTTTCGAATGTAAAGGGCTGTTAGAATTAGAACTATTAAGTAAACTATGAGAAACACATTGAGTTTACTCAGTAGCTGAGATAGCATTGATGGTGAAAGCTTAATTTAAGGAAAAATTGAGATAAAACCAAAGTAAAAGTTGCTCGATAATATTAAGTAGCCAAATATCTTTGCTTACCTACGCACAAAGGAAACTATTTTATCTGCCATTCATTGCTGGGATACATGCAAGCAATAGTATTCAAAGCAATGAAGATAAACACAAATAAAAATGCCTTCCATCTCATTTAACAAGTGCCCTTAAATAGATTCTATAAACAAAAAATAATTTTGTTTTACATAGATTTGAACAGATCAGTCTGCTCAATGCTTCTCAAGCAGTCTCTGAAAATAAACCTTTGATAAAATCCGGGATTACCAAAAGGATTTGATTTTATTATTCTTCAATATAATTTTACTTTCAAATTAGGCAACACAGTTCTTTTTAAAACTAGTGAAGTAATAATTTATCTCATCATCTGACATCAAAACAAAGCTCTGGGGATGTTGTTTAAGAAGAGATACATACTCTTTAGCATAGCAGGCTCATACCAGTTTGGAAAACAAAACGGCAACTGGAAAACAAAACAGCAACTAGAAAACAAAGGAAAAAGGCTAAAACTCAGATTCACCTGTAGAAAAATCTACTTTCCAGTACCTATGTTTTATTTACTCTGTTTAAATAAAAAGTTTAATAAAGTGCTAATAATTTGGAATACATAAAAATATCATTGACCTACTGCATCACCAAGAGACTGGACTATTGATGAAATATTGATGCCCGTTTAGATAAAACAGAGACTGTGCTTCTGTTAAAGGCAACGAGGCTGTTATGCTGATTCTTTCCCCACTGACTCTTTACCAGTTAAGAATTACATTGGCAGCCCAATGGTTTTATTCCATTCACAGCTCCTTTTAGAGAATTGAACAGCACAATAATATTCTAAAATGTATTTTACCATTTGTCTTTTGTATACTAGGGCTTCATATCCACGTAACCTCTGTTACCTCCGCACAAATCAATGCTTTAACTTTTGATCAATTTAGAAAGTAAATCAGAGCAAAAAGTGCCATTTGGCTTGGGTAATAGTGTTGTACAGTCACAGCACGGCTCCAGGATTTCATGACCTGCACAGCTTCCACTTTGGTTTTAACTTGAAGGGAGCTTTGATCCAAAAAAGCTCCAAATGTGCTGCATTCCACCTACTTGAAATGATACCACAGCTAGTATCAACAGAGAGGCTTAACCTAAATTCCTTCCAGTTTAAAGAAATCTGAGTGTCAATACATTGCTTTTTACGGGAACTTTCTGCTCTATGGGACCCAAATCAAGCAGATACTTGAAGCAGAATTACCTTCGTCTCCCTTGTCTTCTTGAAGTGAGCACATCAAATGATACTCAGCTTTCATTCCCTTAAGGTATGTTTTACTAGAATAATACAAACCCTAGAACAAAATCACTTAAAACATTGAAAAGTCTGAACTGTTGTGTGAAACTTGAGATACTTGTAAATAAACCTCTCCCTGCTCACTGTTCTGAGTGAACTGACCTTTCTTCCAGCTCTCCTTCTCAGTGCAGTAACTTTAGGGAGTTTTTACCTTGACAGGCTGAAGAAAACGGGCCAACAGGAACCTCGTGAAGCTCAACAAAGAGCAGTGCAAAGCACTGCATTTAGGGAGGAACAACTCCATCCACTAGTACCTGCTGGGAGCCACCCAGCTGGGTAAAAATGGATCTGCAGGCCCTGTAGACAACAATTTGACCATGATCCAGCAATGTACCCTTGCAGCAAGGGGCCTGATGGTATCCTGAGCTGCCTTAGGAGGAATGTTCCCAGCAGGTTCCAGGACATGATCCTTTCCCTCTATTCAGCACTGGTGAGACTACACCTGGGTACTGTGTTCAGTTCTGGGCTCCACAGTACAAGACATGGGCATACCACAGAGAGAGTCCAGAGAAAAAAACTAAGGTGACCTAAGGACTAAAGCATCTCATATGAGGAAAGCTGAGAGAGCTGGGGCTGCCCAGCTTGGTGGTCTCATCAATGTACATGAATATGTGAAGGAAAAATACAAAGAGGATGGAACCAGGCTCTTCTCAGTAGTGCCCAGTGACAGGACCAAAGGCAAAGGGCACAAACTGGAACACAGGAGGTTCTCTCTGTATATCAGAAAACACTGTTTCACTGTGAGGGCAGCTGGGAACTGGTACGGGTTCCAACCCAGGGAGGTTGTGGGGTTACCCTTGGAGATATTCAAAAGTTGTCTGGATAAGGTCCTGGAACCTCATCTAGTTGGGCTGGATGAGATGACCCCCAGAGGTTACTTCCAGCCTCAACCATTCTGTGATTCTTCAGTTTCCACAAAATCTACCTACTGCCCCAGCACAAGGCAGAGCTCCATACTGCTCCCTTCTGACCAGCAGATCTCTTTAAAACAATAAACAATGTGTGTGTGAACACAGACATAAAAACCTAAACATCAAACAGTTCTATTATTAATCATAAACACCCTCCCTTGTACCTTTCAACCTTTAGTTCATACAGCAAGATAACGTTGGGGTTTTTTTTTTTGCATGCTGCTCTAGAAAACGTCATTGGTTGAGAAATCTCTACTGTGAAGTGTGGCACTTAAGAATATTGACTTGGGCTGACTATTTGCTTAAGTGGTTATTTCAACTTGCTAGTTTTTCTTGCAGAACGTGTGGGGATTCTGGAACAGGTGCTTCTTTTTCTAAGTATTGCAGACCCCCAGACATAGTTTTTCTAGAGAAACTTAGTCTGCATGTGATTGGTATATTGGCAGTTATTGACAGGGCATACTGTCCTCCTCACTTGATGGGTCACAGGACTCCTGGGCAGGCAGAGGCTGGATTTGGGTAGCGGAGTCATGAGATTAGAAAGCAGAAAATAATATTATTTAAATTACACCACAGATTCTTCTCTCCCTCTACTCCACTCTCGTGAGACCTCACCTGGAGTCCTGCATCCAGTTCTGGAGCACCTATTACAAGAAGGACAGGGATGTGCTGGAGCCTGTCCAGAGAAGGGCCACGAGGATGATCAGGGGCTGGAGCACCTCTCCTCTGAGGAGAGACTGAGAGAGTTGGGGTTGTTCTGTCTGGGGAAGAGAAGGCTCCAGGGAGACCTTATTGTGGCCTCCCAGTATCTTAAGGGGGCTACAAGAAAGCTGGGGAGGGGCTTTTTAGGCTGTGGGGCAGTGACAGGACTGGAGGGAATGGATTAAAACTCAAGAGAGGTCGATCCAGGTTGGACATCAGGAAGAATTTCTTCACCATGAGGGTGGTGAGACCCTGGCACGGGTTGCCCAGAGAGGTGGTGGAAGCCCCATCCTTGGAGGTTTTTAAGCCCAGGCTGGATGGGGCTCTGAGCAACCTGCTCTAGTGGGAGGTGTCCCTGCCACTGGCAGGGGGGTTGGAACTGGGTGATCTTTAAGGTCCCTTCCAACCCTGACAATTCCATGAGTCTATGATTCTGACCCACACAAAAGAAGCCAGGAGGCAGCAGTCAGGACAGACCTTATGACACCATAGAGGTTTTCTGACTTGAGCCTTCACTTCACTGCAAATTGCCAGGACTACCCTAAGCTCTGTTGTCCTTCCCCACAATGTTACAAGTGCCAAAAGGCTTGGATTTTCTTTCACTAGTTTTAAAGAATAAATTTCATGTGGATGTTCTAAACTTTATTAACAGTCTTAAGGAAAACAGAGACATATGCTTTGATGTCTCTTCTACCTCAATCTATTAGTGCTTAAAAATTGGCCACCAAATGTGGAAAGGTGGCAAATTTGAGCCCCTGCTTCGATTTAGAAAGATCTGCTTTCAATTCAGAATCTTGGAATGGCTTAGGGACCTCAGAGACATCTAACCCCACCTCTGACATCTCTCAACTAGACTAAGTTGCTCAAGGCCTCATCCAACCTCACCCTGAACAGCTCCAGGGAGGAGACATCTACAACTTCTCTGGGCAATCTATTCCAGGGTCTTGCCACCCTCGTACTGGAGAACTTTGTCCTAAGATCCAGTCTAAACCTATTCTCCTTTGCTTTAAAACCATTTCCCCTCGTCCTACCCCTGAACACTCTTGTGAAAAGTCCCTCTCCAGAAGAGGCTTCCATGATTGGCACCAGACAATCGCACAACAGCATTCACAGCTCCTGTGCTCAGACCGTGCCACTAAGCATGCTCTGCTGCTGTCTCCTGCACTCTCCCCAGAATGGGGTCAGGTCCCCTGAAGTTCTAGTCATTTCTTCCTGTGCCCCAACTGATCATGTGGTGCATCTGCTGGGGTGCATGCACCCCACTTTAAGGATACCACAGTAGATTATCAGCTTTACAAGCACAGACCAGCTCTCCCATGCTCGCTGTGAAGCGACTTACACAACTGATGTTCTCCTAAATGCATCTGCTTGGACAGAATTCTAGCAGGAGCTATGGAAAAAGATTCATGAAGAATTAAAACTCACTCTGCTGCTGTGAAAATCTGGCTGGAGTTGGTGCAGATTGCATTTATAGGGCTGTCGTGTCCCTTCATCTCCCCAATGGGTGCAAAGCTATCCACGTTCCAGAGCTTGAGGGTGCCACCTCTGCAGCCGCTGAGCAGAACCGAAGCACCAGGTACCAGGCCAAGAGCACACACCCAGTCCTTATGAGCATTTGGAACTTGCTGCAAAAGAGAAGGCAGGAAAATCTCACAGGGCTGCAGAAACTTCTCAAGGAGGAAAGGAAATGGGAGAAATCCCAGACTTTAAGCCCTACTCGTGTCCTGCAGGAGATTTGCTACGCAGCTCGACGTATATCCCAACCCTGTAGGCTTCTCCTCCTCTAGAGCAAGGGGAGTGCTCTCTTCCATGAGGCTATTTCTATACTACAAGGGGTTTTTTTTCTTTTTTTTGTGAAATAGTACTGCGAAACTATAAGAAAATCCAGTGTGTACAACTGGCCTGACATAGAACAGAAAATAATTTAGGATAATGCTTAGTGCACAAGTTCAAATGCGTATTTGAAGATATGCTCCCTGTGTAGGTGTGAAGTCTGTCTGTGAAACAGCTATAAAACACAAAAAGAAAATCCAAAATACTGCTCAGAGACAGAAACTGTTTCTGTATTTGCCTTCCTCCTTTCCTTTTCTCCCATTACACACAAGTACGTCACAAAAATTAATTTAACAATTAAAAAAGTTACATTAAATCTCTACTGAGGAAGGACACCAGCATTTTACTGCTAATTCAGAAAGCAAAATACTGCACAGACTGTCCGAGAACAACATCCATCTGATACCAACACCGGGGAAATAAAAGACAGCAAACCCGGGCTCTTAAGGGCACCAAGGGTGGCTCTTCTCCAGTTGGGTTTGGTTGGAACTGCTTTGATGCCTCTGACATTCTGGAGTAATTCAGATTTCTAGGATCATCTTGGTGTTTCACCTAAAATATAGGCTATGACTACACTGGTGGCCTAGTCCTGCAGCACTTCACACAGCTGGAAGGGGGAATGGTTCTTACAGTTCTTAGTTTCATCACAGCAGTGTTTTGTGGCTTGGGATGTACAGCACCAAGTGAAGCAGATGGTCTCCAAATTCTTTGGAACAGAATGTTTAAGGGATTTTCATCAGTGATAGAGGATCAGACTTGTTGAACACGTGTCCACCAAATCAGGACCCCACTGACCTATAACACTTATGCTTTAAAGCAGCACAGCTCAGATCAGCTTCAGGTTTGTTTGGTTTTTTGTTGTTGTTTTTTCCTTCATCTGAAACAGTCAAATGTACACGCAAAAGAAAAGCTGCAGCAACAGCAATTCTGCCTGGGTACGAGCAGGGGGAAACCCATACAAGAGTGGTTTGAGGAGTGCAGTGGGTCACCCAGAGCTAGGCAACCTGGGACCCTGGAGATTGAGAACTCGGCTGGGCAAGGCCTGGACTAACCAGACTTAACTGCAGAGTTGGCCTTGCTTGGACCACCAGGCCAACTTCACACTGTGTTTGACCTCTAGCAAGCCTTTCCACCCTGAATTACCCGATGATTAGCAACAGTAACAGTACTTTTCTTCACTCTCTAAAAAGATAGTGAATAAAAATTGTTTTCTCAAATGCTTTAGTCTCACCTCCTTGAAAAACACACATTTTGGAGAAATAGAAAAAGGGAGAGATCATTTTTATTACGTCCTACTTATAAAACCAACAAACAGGGGAACATGAAGTATAGACATTACGAAGTGCACATATAACAAAAGTAAAATAAGCAATACAACTAATCCACTGTTACATACTACTTCACCTCTGCCCCATTTTTCTTTCTGATATGAAATTATTTGCAACAGCAAAAATGCATGCTGCACAATATTTTAATGAGCCTAAAATGGGAGGGCAAAGACACCTCTTGCAACTTCAATAAAGTTATTCTGAGAGTCCAAAAATCTTTCCTAACAAGCAGCTTAGCACATTTCCCTGGAGACAGAGATCCGAGGGTAGATGCAGCACTACGGCCCAGTGAAGATTTTCTGTAAGCAGCTGAATTTCTGCATCCTTCTCAGGGTTATTCTCAATAGTATTCTGAAAAGAAACTGGGGCCCTGGTGGACAATTCTGAAAGAAGGTCGAGAAAGTTTTTATATTTATGGAATGCTGAGTATGCCCATTGTATTGGGTCTGACTGAGCTGGAGGTAATGTTCCCCACAGCAGCCCTCCCAGTGCTGGGAAGGTGCTGGTGACACC
>JANHGN010009967.1:0-10741 GCA_024605025.1 Megaceryle maxima | reverse complement strand
AGTGGGAGGTGTCCCTGCCATTGGCAGGGGGTTGGAACTGGATGATCTTTAAGGTCCCTTCCAACCCTGACAATTCTATGATTCTATGATTCCCCAGGCAGAGGATGGGTACAACTCTTTTTTTACTCACTGTAGAACTCACTGTGTTGTTTGTTTAGTTAATTATGTAAAGCAAACATCTACCACCCTGTTAAGTTACACCCTTATTTTATTTCATTTTCACTCCCACAGTCCATTTCTACTTAGCAGGTTTGAAATGGATATATTCTGCCAACATACCTTAACCTAGGAGTAGAAAAAACAGATCCTTTTCTCTTCATGTTTACACATCAGGAACACAGATAAAATTATCACATAGCAAGAGCATAATTATCATCACTTCATAGCAATAGTGTAAATTACACTATTACTTCTATAAACCAACAAGTAGAACATTTCAGTGTTCTACGAGCCAAAGGAAGCCTCACTTCCAGCAGTGGGAGATACAGATTTAGTATTTAGTCTTCTGCTCCCAAGGGAAATGTCAACTTTCCTACCTTAATTCTCTTTGGCATGAAAAATTCCCTGGAAATACATGTGGTTCGACAGAGAATGCTACAATTAAATACTGAATTCTGCTCTAAAATAAGCAGTTCAATTTAAATACTGAATGTCTCTTCATATTTTTTCTATCATTTTTAATTATAATAATACATGCAATTACCAGTATGTAGGACTTTTCAGCTTCAGAATCTCATAGCCAAAATTAGATCATAATAAAATATTTCTTTGGAAGTTTTTTTAATTTCAATAAAAGGTTCTCTTTCACTCCTTTTTAATATGAATGTTCATTTTAAAGGCATCCAATTTAAGCACTATAGCACTATGACAGTGCATTACAATAAAACATAAAACTGACAGAATTAATTAATGAACAGTAATTACTGTAATTTACAGTAATTCAGTCTGACAGCATCTAATTACCAACAGAGCATCCCTATGACAATAAAGGTAAGCATTTTATTGCTTCTCATTTTTTAATGGGGAAATTGAGGCAGAAATGTTAATTAAGCTCAGAATACTGAAAAATTAGAGGTCCAGAATTTAGTCTGGTTTGTATCTGTGCTTAGATTTAAAGCTTCTCTCTTTTTATGGGAATGGCTCATTACTCTCTAGATCCCCCCGTTGGTTCAACATATTTTCAGAGCACTAACAGTCTGATTGGGAGGGGCAAGAAACCTTCACAGATGATATATTATTCTAGGGTTTTAGTTTCTCATAAGGGGAAAAAACCCAAGTATGTAAGTGGAGCTATTAGATTTTAGATTAGCTTGGAGGGATTAATTACCAGTAGTTCAACTATAACAGCTTTCAGGCTGTTTTAAAAGACTCTGCCTACATGAGGATTTGCAGCATATTAAACTACATGTGCCATTATTATGGAGTAGCCTAACATCATGCAAAACTACTTCCTTGCTTCCTCCTCATCAATAGACATTTTACCTTCAGTAAAAGCAGATTGAGCAGACACAAGGCTAATTAACTTAGGGTAGTCAATAAGGTTTCAAACTAAATTGATCTCATGCGATAAATTGCCTATGAGTCCTACCTTAAATCTCATAATTTCTATTGTCATTATAGATCATCAAATTATGCAATCTAGAAATAATCCAGGATGCTTAACAGGATACAGAGATGGTTATGCAGAAGACCCTTCCTTATCCCATCTACCCAGATATGGATGTTTCCATCATATTCAGGAAGGAAAGGTGCATTTGAGCATGGGTGAGAACTAGGATCAGGCAGTTTCTAATCATGTGCCCTTTGTCTACCCATTTATTATAACTGGAGAAAAAAAAAAAAAACCACAAGAGGAGGAGACATTCAGGTTGATGTACTACTTGTGTAATCACCCTACTCCTATTCTGCTCCTCTCCTTTAGATTATTAGCTTATCTCCAGCTTGCCCTTTCCTGTGCCAGCTTCAGCTTTCTGCCTCAGACACACTTCCCACTCCATCTCCCATATAATACCACGTTATATTATAATTCTATCTATACTATCCTTCTACGTGTCTTAATTATTGACAACATGAATGGATGTACATTGATAGATGGATGAATTTGAACAAGTCCATAGGATTCTGTATATGTATTTGAATACATGGCAAAAGATGCTTCTCATAAATATATTCCTTGGGAGCAGACATGCCAGGGCTGGAAGAAATTCTAATGCTTATATATCCCCACCCCACTACTTTTACTGTCTGTGTTGGCACACATTCCTGCATCACAGGCCAAGGCTACAACTGTGGTCCTCTTTTGTCCTCTATTTACAGAAGAGCTGTACCTTTCTCTGCTCTTTAAAATTACCAGAATGCAATGTAACAAGAAAACAAGTGCATTAAAAAATATGTTGGAAATATAGTATAGACATAAATACTCCTGATACAAAAAAAAAATATGCCTTTCAAAGCAACTCCATATTTCATTTTGCTATGCAAATTGAACCGATCCCCTTGGAATTCATTGTTTCTTGGTTTCTGTTAACACATGAATCTGCTTACTTTAACCAACAGCTGGAAAAGATGAATCATCTAGAGCAAGAACTGTGAGACTGCACTGCAGATCTGCATATACCATTGCACAATCTTAAATTCATGCATGCCATAAATGGCAAAACTGACAGTACTTTTCTGAAAGGCATGAAAAAACTGCACACATGGTTACAATGTTCAAAAGTACAAATATTTCCTCTGACTTTGCCATACAGCACAGCCTATGAAGTCACCCTTACTATTTATTTCTTCTTCCTCAGAACAGGCTAGGAAGTCAATACAGAAAGCTCACTTTCCATTTCCCAGGACATGAGTAGAGCATAAAAGTAGAGCATTAGCCCTGATTTCTCTCATAAAGAAGAGAGAAAAGCATCAACAAGATAGCAGTTTCAGCGGTCTTTGGGTTTGGGAATAAAAGACGTTTGCCAGCCTTTGTCATTCATTACACAGTTCATTTACAGTCATAATCAGGGGTAACTAATAGGTTACCTACAGTCTCTTCTGCATCTTCTTCCCCCTTTTTATTCGCCATCAGATGTGTTACATATACACACTGACATTCAAACTTGTCTGTAAGCTGAGGGAACTGCTGAAATTTTTACAATTCATACTGTTTATTCTCTGATGCCATATCTGGACATGTAAACAAAATGATGACCCAAAACGGCATCAGGCTTTGGCAAGAATTATCTGCTCACCTGCATGCACCTTTAGTGCAACCTCTTTCTTAGTCGAGTGTAAATTCTGCAGGATCTCCTTTTCAGTTGAAAAAAACCTGAAGCATTCTGGGCCTCTTTTGTAGCATCAGCCACCCAAACGTGAGCTGAGTGTAAACAGATACAGCTGGGACACTGTAATCCTCACAACATCCAGCTCTAGTGCCTCTGCCACTATTCTTAGCTTCACTAAGCCACAGAAGAAAAAAAAACACCCGAGCTGAATTTTATCACATACTTACGGATACTGTGAACATTGTGGACAACACAAGCACCTAAGTAAAGTGTGATAAAGGCACCTGAAAGCTATGATTTGGCTGCTTACACACCACAGGGATAATGTTTTGTGAAACAGGGACTCGGTTGTCAACAGTCTAACTACTTAGCTGTAGGTGTTTGATAGGGAATCCCATCAGCCCCTGCATAAATAAGCTGGCAATAAAAGGAGACACCTTTGAAGAGTCTAACAGCTGCTGCAAATGACAGTGTTTCTCTTGTAGTACAAGATAATTCCCCATTTTATCTATGCAGAAGAAGGTCACTCCATTTCATGGGGGAATTTTATATTCCAGAATCTAATTTCAATCTGATTAAGAACAACAACAACAACAAAATTCAAATACTGAAATGCTCAGTTGAAAGGGACACGTTTATTGGACATTAAAACCCTGGAGCAGTTTGCATAAAAGTTCCCAGTTACAAGGTCAGCTCCTGAAAGGCTGCAGCCTCAGAAAGCCCAGATTTCCTGCAGCTGAGAAGCTGTGTTGGCAATCTGCCAGTATAATTTGTTCTTGATATTTTGGCCAAATTGGAGCATTTCTATGAACATTCTTGTTTAACTATTCACTACATTCCAATGAAATAAACTGATCTTTTTTTTTTGGTTCTGATTTTTTTTTTCTATACGTTGCTGAGCTCTTCAGTTTCACTGAACTCTTTCCACCACTCAGGAACTACTTTACAGCTGAAGCACAAAGCAGGCTTCCTGGAATGCCACAGTGTGGTAGTAAGAAGCAATACATTCTATTAGCCCTACTGATCAAACTTCTCTAGATAAGCCAGCAGACCCAAAACCTGTTCTTTGGGGCAATATGGGACTCCAAAAAATTACTAATTGCAGTTCAACTTACATTTACAGCAGAGCTTCACTGTATCAACCTGCTAAGAGGTAGCAGCCTTGGAATGCAGTTCATGCAAACCTGCAGAAGCTTCTGCAGTAGCAGCTGCAAAAGAGCTGCAGTGAAAATAAACCCCAGGATTTTCTGTTTTGAAACATTGCAAAGATTGATTTCAAATCAAGAGTACCTGTGAAATCAAGAACCTCAAAGCAGAGTACAGTGAATTTTAAGGCCTTCTGAAGTTGACACTTTTCCCTTTATGGGCTTTTATAGGTTTTGTAAAATAATACAGCATAAAGTCTTACAGAATTTTGAGAAAATACATTCCACAGCAATACAAAAGAGCTGCATAATAAAATACAACACACTCATTGCTCAGCAATAACAGATGTTTCTTCTACTAAGGGGTGGATATAACATGGGTAAGGCCATGGATTTCATCTGGTAGCTGTCAATTTAAACAAAAATATAAGGAATAAAGGGGAAAAAAATTCTTGGCTTACAAGCAACTTGCTAAAGCACAGCGCTTCAAACCTGCACCATAGATGTCATTTCACTGGCTTTTTTATCCCCTGTAATCCATCAGTGTAATATGGCACATCAAAGCTAGACTCTAATCTTTCAAATTAATATTTTAAAAAGATTGAAAGTGTTTTGGTTTGGCTCCTTGGTAATGCTTTTTATTTTAACAAATGGAAGCAGACCTCAGGATTCATGTTTATAATTTTATTGGTGCACTGCTGACGTTGCTTTCTTGACTTAACAAAACCCAAGATTCTACAATTGCAGTTGGGAGTTTATTTCTCTTATCATTTACTGTCTATCAGTAAATCTCAGATAAGGTTTCTCTGGATTAAAATCTTGTCACCAGTGAAGTCTCAATAGCAATATTCTTAAGAAATTATTTTGCTAAATTTTTATTCAATTTGGAGCATTCTTAACAGCATTTTCAACTTAAAGTGTAGAAACACAGCATATAGTACAATAGTGTTCACAAAACAGGTCACAGAAATGTTGCCATTTTCAGATTTGTGACTGCTACATAAAATATTTTGGAGCAGGAGAAAATACATATTTGTTTGGAAACAATGAATGCAGAGTAGTCCAAATTCCCAATTCTGTGTTTCATGGCAAGATTTGTACAACAAAAGTACACCTTGTACCAGGAGAGGTTAGGGGTAGACCCGCTGGAAAGCTGCCCCATGGAGAGGGACCTGGGCATCCCAACGGACAATGTTATCCAGGGAACAGCAATGTGCCCTTGTGGCCAGAAAGGCCAATGGTATCCTGGGGTGCATAAAGAAGAGTGTGGCTAGCAGGTCGAGGGAGGTTCTGTTCTCCTCCCTCTCTACTCTGCACTGGTGAGACCATATTCAGAGTACTGTGTTCAGTTCTGGTCTCCCCAGTTCAAGAGGGACAGGGAAATACTGGAGAGAGTCCAATGGAGAGCTACAAAGATGATGAAGGGACTGGAACATCTCTCTTATGAGGAAAGGCTGAGAGCCCTGGGACTGTTTAGCCTGGAAAAAAGAAGACTGAGAGAGGATCTTATGAATGTTTACAGATATCTGAATAGTGGGTGTCAAGTAGAAGGGGCCAGTCTCCTTTCAGTGGTGCCCTGTGATAGGATGAGAGGTAATGGTAGCAAGGTGAAACACAAGAAGTTCCACCTCAGCATGAGGAAAAACTTCTTCACTGTGAGAATGACAGAGCCTGGAACAGGCTGCCCAGAGAGATTGTGGAGTCTCCTTCTCTAAAGACTTTCAAGACCTGTCTGGATCTGTTCCTGTGTGGCATGTCCTAGGTGTTCCTGCACTGGCAGGGGAGTTGGACTCAATTATGTCCAGAGGTCCCTTACAACCCCTAACATTCTATGATTTGTACCTAGGGAAATTTTGCCAAGAAAAGTTCAAACTCCCCTGGTAAAGGAGAGAGGCAGTCCAATTCAGCTAAGGCAGGGAGCACATATCTATATAAAAATGTCAGTAAGACTCAAGGGATCAAGGTCACAGAGTGAGACAGTTGGTGCTGAGAACCCAGTGTTAACCAGGCATGGATTTTAGGGGCTTACTCCAGACTAGATCTATCCCAGTTCCACACACTGAACATCCACTCATAACTGGACCACACTAGATGCATTGATGGAACATATCTGCCAGCTGAGTGTCATCCAAAGAGAATTTAGATTGTAAGCTCTCAGACTGGCCTGCAATGTAAAGTCAATCACGGTAAATGGGGATGACTGGGAAATCTGCTCTGAAAATGCTTTAGTCCACTATGCATCTCATCTGTACTTGTTCTGGATGCAAATACCTGAAAAATATCTCAATCCTATGACCCTTCCTTGTATTCAGTGATACGAGCAATGATCCATGGGAGATATAATAATTCAAATCAGGAGACTAGACCCACTGAAAGTCTTCAAAATGCCTCGCTGTTCCAGTGGGTGAGAGTTACAGACCTCACCTGTCTGTCCTGTCTGCTCCCTTTCTGGCATTTATGACAACAGAGCAGCTGAGTTTCATAGGGTACAAATAATAAATGTTTTTACCATACTGCAGTGCCCTAGACACTAGCAGTCCCTTCTCTTCTGATGGCAATTCAAAACTCATCAGGCTGAAGAAGGCTCTGACTCTATCCCACTTCTCAGATTAGTTCTCCAACTACTATGAAGTGAAAGGTGGGTGAGGGCTTTTGCTGCCTTATTTTGTGAAAGATCCAATCCTGTTATTTTGGGCCTTCATTCAGTATAAAGAGGTGATTGCAAGAGGACTGAAATCTCTGACACTAGTTTCTCATACTCTACAGTGTCTAACTTAAACAGGATCACTGAAGATCTTCCCTCTACTGTCCTTACAGAGAACATACAACGTTTATTTTACAGAACTGGATACAGAGCCTTGATTTACACACCCTGGTTCCCATCTCTGATGGTTAGTAATTTAAACATAGCACACCTTCCTAGATTTATACCAGAAAAAAATTGCCTGGTGCTATTCTTTTCATTAAATAGATTTTTTTTTTCTTTATTTAGCAATATCAAAGAGGTTTTGGGGGAAGAGTTCAATAAAAACAAGACAGGTATATGACTGAGAAAGAGCATGGTCTTAGTAAGACTTTAATATCTTATAAGACTTTAATATCTTATAGATTCAGTCATCACCGAGTTCTTCTAGAGTTCTTCAGGATAGAATTTTGATTTGTTGTACAAAAACTCTTGATATGTATCAGAATGTAGTTTTAGATCTATGCATATTTTGAAGACATTGGATCCTGTTCCACAAGGCACACCCCCTTTTTTATCCAGACAAACATCCTGAAAAAGACAGGCTGAAGAAGAATCAGCAGTTCTTACTGTGTAGCTGGCGAACATTAGAGCTCTGAATCACCAATCATGACTTACTTCTTTTCTACTGTTGGCTCATCAGTTGCATCCACATCTTTTCCCACTAAAAGCCCCCTAAAATGGTTTCTAATTTGTTGGTAGAGTAACTGTGAGGGAAAGAGAAAAGCTTTTCCTACCTGCATTTGACTGCTACATCAGCTTGTCTTAGCAAATGGCCCAAAATAAATCAATCGTAGTTTGCCCTACCTAAAGAGACAAATCATTCTAATCAAAGTGGTGATTTACCAGACTACAAGCTAGTGAGCTGTTGTTTGTTGTGCTGTTATTTTTTTTTCTTTCATTAGACTAACTAAAAAAGATTTTGTTCTCTTAATCTTCATTCATTATGTGATAGAATCCTATGCAACACTCAGACTGAATAACAACTTACTCCCTGTTTAACAAAACCAGAATACTTTCCATTGGTCTAATAAGCCTTCTAATCAAAGAAGAAACTTAGGGTAAAAAAACCAACCAAACCAACCAACCTATCTTTTCTTTTGTAATAGCAAAAACCAAAATAGATAGGACCACTCCAAAGAAGTGGCATTTAATGATGTTCCACAGCATTTCTTAGAAAAGCCCCAAACACATTCGAGAAGTAGAAAGCAGGATTTTTGTTGCAAAGCAAAATATTCTGAATCATCTTCATTCATGGCATCACACTGTTTCAATGCTTATCTTAACATTTAAGTTAAATTAAAGCAGTGAGAAATTTTCAGTCCAAGTTTATATGACAGTAAGGTCATTGTGAAGGAGATGATGCTTTCCTATTGGAAATTAGTTTATGTATATGCTAGCTGTTGCATCGACTTACATTGTTTGATTAGGATTTGATTATGCTTGATTACACTACTTAGAATTTCCTTACCAACAATTGCTTTTTTGCAATTTTGCAACGTGTTTATTTGCATCTTGATTCTATTTGCGACAGCTTAAAGAATAATGAAGATTATATCATATCAAAGCTAAATAGATTTACTTGAAAGTTCGAAAGCTTCTGCACACAGCTAAGGTCACTGGGTAATTTATGAACTTTTGTGAACACCAGGCACACTTTTATCTAAAAATAAAGTTATTCCAGTGTGGATAATACACAAATCTACAAAGACATTTACTAATCACCTTTAGTCTTTTGTGACGATTATTTATGACAAAAGTCCAGAATTGCAAAATTCATAATTAAATGACAGTAAAATCATAACATGATGCCAGTCTTAACTATTAATGTTATAAGGATCAGTCACAAACATACTTTAACTGTTTCGTATAATTTACAAACATTTGCCAATGCAGCAAGCCAAAGTATTCCTCTTAAATATTTTTTTTGCCTGTTATTAATAAACAATCTAATCCCTTGGAAGACAATGCCAAAACATCTGCTTACTTAAATGGGCAAAGGATTTTACCAAGAATGTAAAAAACCAAACAGCTCCACACTGTCTTAAAATTTCACATTTAAAAATGACAGTTAACTGCAGTCTGAGTCCAATCTTCAATACGAATGTAAGCTATTGTTTACTAGATACAACAAACTCCAAGCTACTGCCCATAATGTCATTTGGACAATGTATTCTTAAAAATAAAGGCAAACCCCAATTCAATCCTCTGAAACCACAAACGTTAAAAGAAAGAAGTTAAAAGAAACTGTAATAATGTGAAAATGTAATGGGTCACATTCCCTGGAAACGCTGCTCTGGGGCAGTTTCTACAGAAGCTAATTCAGCCCATTTCTTTGTGTTTCATGGTTTCTATTGAAACATGATAAGAATGACAAAGAAGGAAGAAAAATAATGTTTCTAATATCTGGCAGACAACAATTACAAGGAGATTTTAAACTGTAGTTACGTACAAGTAACAAACATTTCCACTTGGGCTTCCATCCTACAAAGCTTATCTATATATATCCTGGTAGTCTCACTAATGCCAATAAGATCACAAATATTGTCAAAACCAGAGCCTTGAACCTTGCCTGTATCAGAAGATATTTTTGCTTATAAATGTATTAGTATATTTAAACCAAACAATCTTTTAAACATTGGTGCTATTTATAGTGTGCTTTTACCCATCTAGGATATACACTGGAGGTCTGTAAAAGCTAGAGTTTTCTCTTACTAGCATAAATTATATCAGTAAAAACCAGACATGTACATACAACTTTGTCTGCAGTGTCAGTTGAAAAATAGAAAGTGTATCCCTAACTAACTCAATTACGCTGCAAAATCACAAGTACACTTGCACTTATTTCTACTTGTTAAGCATTACACAAATATTTACAAGTAAGAATATATGCTCCCAGTGGAAAAAAAAAAAAAAAAAAAAAAAAAAAAAAAAAAAATAAATTTTCTTTTTGAATGCAAATTGAAAACCAGCAAGTCAGCTGAATAATTCTGGCAGCTCACTGTGTCTCACTAGAATACTGAAGAAACTACTAATAGTTCAAGAACAGACAACTGAGGAAGTAAAGAGGTAGCAGTAGGAGGTGTCTGCAGTAGAGGCTACATTAGTTTTAATGATAATCTAGACCTAAGCCCTTTATCTGATTATAGAATTGAGAAAGATAAGATAAATGAGGTGTTCTTCAAACAGCACGGTAAAATTCCTTTGTAAGCAATTGGTAATTCTACCTAGAGCTGAACAGACATATATGCATAAGATATATTTCAAATTTGCATCCACAGTTTTACTTTAAAAAGGTAAACAAAGCTCAGCCTGTGGTATTCTCCTCCCCAAGCTTTTCTCTCTCAATGTGGAATTCTGTCTGAGATGCTATCTGCAAGTATCTGAGCTATCTGAGAATGAGAACTCATTCTGCCTGAACAACTAATTTCCTCTCCCTTCAAAAAAGCCCTACTTATGTTTTGTTGGTTGTGGTGACATTAATAAAAAGACAAAGTGGTCCAAAAAAATAACTCTGCAATTCAAAGAAAATTTAAATATGGACTGTCCGGTGTGTGTGGGTGGGCAGCCCGGCACTGTGGGCCCAT
>JANHGN010009966.1:0-26253 GCA_024605025.1 Megaceryle maxima | reverse complement strand
AGTGAAAATTAAGTATTTAGCTTATAATTTAGAAAAAAAAAAGTCTTAAAATCTAGTTGTATTTTCTGAAGTAAATACATGTAATTTTTCTTACAGGGCTAAATTATATATTTCATAGTGTCACTGCAAATAATTTGTTTGCCTGTTGCAATGAGAGAGGAAATAAGAGAGCAAAATAGGCACTCTCTAGTAGAACTATTCTATATTAGTATATTCCTGTAGGACTACCCTGTGTAGACCATGAAAGCTAATCTTATTATACAAAATGACATATGAAAACCCTGAAATGCTAATTCTAGAAGAGATTTTCTGTAGTATGTAAGTAGGGATGGTGAGTGGAGGAGAAAGGAGATAAAAAGATCAGGGGAAAATGATGTAGGAGGGAAAGATAATTAGAGGGTGAAGATGGCCAAGGAGATGTCATAAGTCATACTAGCATCACAAGAGACAAATTGTAGTTTTCTAGAAAACAACTCAGCAGCCATCATTTTCCCCTCAGTTTATCACTGCTAGCTGTAATGATTCCTGATTAGGTTCTTAATCTGGAAAGAAAAATGTAAATCACTGAAAATGAACCACTGAGAAGAAAGTGTAAGGGACCTTAGATTGTTCTGTTGATCATTTACATGGCCATGAAGGCAGAGGGAATCAGCTAAGGGATACACTATAGGTGGGCCAAACCAGCCCTGCCACCAGAAGCTAAGGATAAGATAAGGATAATGAGAGCCTTCTCAATGGCACTGTTAAAGACTGTATTGTCACACAATCATGTCATGAAATGTTCTTTGTTCTTTTTCAGGTCATAGAGTCAACTATGTTTTTCCAAAAATGGGATGTCAGAAAATATGTGGGAAAACTTGGCCAAAAATATTGTAATTCTTTCTTTTGTCTGGTTGGGGGAATTTCTGTGGAGGAAACTCTTCACTTCACTCTTGATTGGTGTGCCAACTCCTCCCCATCTTTTGAAAGACTATACTACACATAAGGATTATGAAGGACCCATTAATTATGCTAACTACATTTTTAGAAAAAATACTAAACAGAAGGAAAAAAGAATGCTTATAAGAGTTAAGGTGAAAGGGTTGTTCAAAGCAGAGAGATGTGTGCAGTTTAGAGATTGTGCCCCACATATAAAATGTGAAAATCTACCTCATTTTGAACCTCCCCAAAGTATAAACAGAAAGAATTTGTGAGTTATGTATGGACACATACAAAGTTTTCCATAGGATGGTTTCTTCTTTGTGTGAAAAGGGCTTGTATCTATGTCCCTGCCAGTATCACCAGAGTGCCATGTTCTGTAGAAAGATTAGTAGTTTTACTCCCTGATAAGAAGGATTTCCAAACATAAAAAAGTAAAATACAGAAGAGACAAATTCATGTTTTACAACCAGATCGTGGTTCATAAGTGACTCTTTGGAATCCAAGTGAAGTGGCAGCTGCAGCAGTTTAAACTACGAAAGTAAGAGTGGCCTTGACTTATAAAACCATAAAAAGAATTGCATGTGAATTAGTCAAAAATATAAATGATATCTCTCAGTGTTTAGCAGCCCTGGGTGAAAAAAATGTCTCAAATATGCGAAGCTACACTGGAAAATAGAGTAATAAATTGTCTGCTTTTAAGAAATAATCACAGATGCAAGAAATTTAAGGGAATGTGTTGCTTTAGCTTATCTGATAATACACAAATAGTAGAAGAAAAAATGCAGGAATTAATGGATTTGGCCTTAAATTTAAAAGGAATAGTTATTTCCTGGTTAACCTCCTGGCTACCTAACCTGAATTGGCTAAAGCACCTATTCTTAACAGCTGTAATCACACTGATCATTCTGCTGTTAAGTTGGGGCACGATTCAGTGTTTACCTATATATGTTTGAATCTATGCAAAAAGGCACTGAAAAGTGGAAAACCACAGCAAATAATGATGACTAGATTAGAAGGCAATCTTTTCACAAACAGAAGAACAAGAGTCTGGGAACATTTCTTGGGAAAACTGTAAGGTGAGACTTATGGGGAATGTAAGTCTTACCCATAAGTCTGAAGGGGGGGCATGTGATGTCAAGGGGAGTTAAAAATTGACCAAAAATTAGGCAACCATGATGAGTCTGTTTTGAGGCCATGGGAACAAGAATAGATAGTCCCTAAGAATGGTGTAGTATCTATTTTGTGGTCAAGCCATTGCTTGAAACAGATTTGAACAGGGACTGTAGCCAGACACAAAGTTAACCAAAAACTTGGTGGTTGACTTGGCCCTGGCAATGCCCACAGCCTGTCATCCTCTCCCATGAGATTTGCTGGCTCCTGGTGGATCTCTCAGCTCCCCTGACATTTCCCTACCTCAGGAAAACCTCTGTATGCTGAAACCTACCACTCGCCAAGGGGTACACCCTTGGTTACTGGCTGTTCAATTAAGTTCTCTAATTGAAACCTCATGGTTATTTGGACAGAGAATACGTCATTTCAGCAACTGGTTCATGACAAACTTTGTGCTGATAAATTTTGCCGTCCCAGAGTAGAAGATGAGAAAAGTACCAGGATGGAATGCAACACAGCCTTTGTTTCAAGGTTTATTTCTTATCTCCATTTTTCATGTTTAAAAAACCAACAACAACAAAAAACCAAACAAACAACAACAACAACAAAAAAAAACCACCAAAAAACCCCAAAAAACCAACCCAGAATGCAACAGATGCAACAGGATAGGCAAACATACGCTGTTAAGTCAAAATGATTCACAATGAGCATAGAACTTCCACAAATTGTATTTTGACATGTACTGGTCCAATACCCAAAAGAAAACTGCATTAAAAATAGTTCAGTTCTACATATGCCTTTCAAATGTTGGCACTAAGGCTAGAAAACACTCCAGTAGCCACATTGCACAACAGCCCCCTGTTTCCTATTTTATAACATTGGCAAAGACTCTGTGTTTTTTAATATATTTTTGGCTTGTATTTGTAGGACTGCTGACTGTTAACAATGTGAGGGGTCACATTCAACAGTTCTTTTGCTTAGCAGCAGAATGTGCGTTGCTCAGAGTGCAGTGTATTTGTGCAGCCTTTATAGCACACTGTTAGCATACCTAAAAATACTTCATCTGGCAAAAAAATGTATTCTTGTCCCTGTTCTGTGATGATTGTTTGTGACATTACTTACAAATCTAAAATTGGAAGCTTGATTTTTGCATTTATTTTTTCCATATTTGGTGTATTACTGCAGGATTGTTATCTACTGTAGTATGACAAGGAGTCCTTTTGTTGTTCTGCATTTCTTTACCCTGATTTTATTCCTGGCTCTATCTGGAACAGAGCTTGCTTTCAGAAATTCCTCAGGAGACTTTGTTGCAATAGCCTTTTCTTGCTCATACAGATAGGCTGCAGGTGTCTGTACTGTCACTTCACTGTCACTGACATGCCAGGAGACACATCCACCCAGTTTTGATATTTACTTGACAGGCAGGAGTAAAATCCTGCAAAATAAAAGCACCATTTTTCCTGTCTTTAAATAATAGTGGTGTTTTTTCCTTAAAAAATATATCAGCAGTGACACCATCAAAATGAACAGAGTAGAGAAAGCCACTTAACTAATACTAAGGTTACAAATTCTGTCTGATTTTTTTTTTTTCCCCCCCCAGTAAATGCATTTGCAGTACCTACAAGCTATGATACTTATAGCTTGCTGGTAATAATCCATCCATGCTTTGCTTGGCTGAACCAACCTATTTCTAGCACTTTCAGTTCTCACATACTAGTATTCATCCTCTGGGAATTCTGTGCTTAAAAATACTGCTTCATTTTTCTCCATAGATTTCACCTTAAGCATTTGTTAATACATAAGTAGAAAAGCAATGTCTCTATACATCTTTGAATGTTTCCCTGTACCCCATTGACCTCCTTTTGCAGCTAGTTCTTGGGACGATTTGCACGTTTAAATTCCTAAATCCAGTGTTCTGCAAATTAACCTGGTCATTCATGATCCCTTTGAATGTATCTGAGAAAAGATTTTTGAGCTCTGACTCTCCACAGGATCTTAAAGGAATCATATTTATCACTACTTCTAAATACGAGCAGGATGTATAGGTTAGACATCTTGATATCCCAAGCCTTCATAAGCTTTCAGGAAGAGATTGTTAAAGTCAAACCCCCAGAAAACAGAGCCAGCTGTGAAAATATAATCGTATACACAATTTAATAAAAAATGTGCTTACTTTGACATTTTTTAAGTAATGTTACATAGACATCAATGCATTTCATTTTGTTAGCTTTCATATTAGTAGGGAAAGGAAAATAATTTTTAGTGAAAAAGTCTTTCTGGCTGGAGGAAGCAGGAATAAAGACAACTACTAAGAGTTAAAACTAGCCCATTATTTTGCCTGAAGGCTGGTCTTATTTTTGTTGTATTGTGGTGGTCCCCAGAGCAGGTAAAAGACTTTAATATAGATTGAATATCTCTGTGCATGCCATGTTGCGGATGATCCCCTGTGTCCCAGATAGGTGCTGCACAGAATCACACCATGATGTCTGAGTGCCCATGCCTAAGCCCATGGCAATTGTGTGGAATTGGATAAAGCACAATCAGAAAAGCAACATGAACCAGAGCAGTCATTCAATTATCTATTCCCACATCACACTGTGATCTTTTCATAGTACTGTCAAGTCCTGAAAATACAGTGGTATTTTTAAGCACATGTTTATTATCTTTGCAATGGAATGATACAACAAAGGAGTGTGGGAAGGAAAGCTTGTAGCAAATCGGGTTCCTTTTCTCTAATAAGTAGCCATGCAGGCAAAAGGACTTTAGATGTGCTAAATTTGCACAAGGGTTCAAAAGGTAAATCGAAACCAGTGAACCAACCAAACAAATAAGACAAACCAACCAACCAAAAACGAAACACACACAAAAAAAAAAACAAAACAAAGCAGGGAGTGTGGAGAGAAAGGATTAGTAAACCACTATGATGTGGATAGGATTCAGGCAGTCTCACACAGAAATCACTAGAAACCAGCAAAGTATACCAGAGAAAAATCACTAGTTGTTTGCCCTGTTTCTCCTTCTTCCATAAGCTGAGCCAGGGGAGGTTTAGATTGGATCTTAGGAAGCACTTCCTCACAGAAAGGGTGATTAGACACTGGAATGAACTGCCCAGAGAGGTGGTGGAGTTGCCATCGCTGGAGGTGTTTACGGAAAGATTGGATGTGGCATTGGGTCATAGGCTGGGCTTGTATGATCTTGGAGGTCTATTCCTGCCTCAGTAATTCTGTGATTCTGTGATAAAATGATAATTCTTCACAAGCTTCATAAACAGGATAACAGGGCCTCTTCTCTAAGCTACTAACTTGGTATACAATTAAGAAAAGAGAGATACAGGTTACAAATGGCAGTTTGGATGGCAAACTGAGATTATTGATTAGTGAATGAAATCAGTGATGAGTTAATGAATGGAATTAGGGATGTGTAGTCACAGTTTCACTGACATGCGCTGTCTCAGACTTGTCTAATTCAGAATGGTTCTCAGTTTCCAGGTGACGCCTTGGTGTAAGTGCTGCCATTCAGCTTTGAAACTGAAATTTATACTATAGATTTCTTTCCCTCCTTATTTTTCCCCTTATAACTTTAAAGAAGAAAAATGAATGGCCACATTGATTTAAGGTATTTTGCATAGTGTAATACAAGAAAATTAAAAGACCATTTTGTTTTGATGGTAGACATATTTGGCAACAAAGGTATTGGGGTATTTTCAAAGGGAATCCAGAATGTTTCATGATTTTATTTTACTTTCCAAACATAAATGTGTCAGTATGCATAGGCATTTTTGACTCTGGTATTTGTAAATCTTCTGTTTGCCTTGAGTCAAAGTAATACAATAACACAGAATTTGGAAAGACTATCCAGAGCACAGTGTTTTCCCCAGAGTTTTACATTTGCTGAAAGATACTGCTTAATAGTTAAGACACATTTTTCTCTTTGAAACACTGTTTTTTTTTAACTGAAACAATTTGCTACAAGAGGAAATGTGAATTTAGAACTTCAGGAAACCTTAACCAGCCAATTAGCTACTTAAACTACATGCTCCCAAGAACCAAATTGATGCTATTCCCACCAAGTATGAGTGCAGTCGTCTCCCCTTTAGTGCTGCCCTGTGCAACATGCATATTCCATTTATATTGTACAATAACAATTATCATTTCCCCAATCACAAGGGATGGTATGGGAATCTGAAAACACATTAATAGTTCAGACTGGCCTTACAATTTGGTACAACTGCTAACTCTGCAGTTGTCTGGACAGAATATTTCTAAGAGCTTTATGTTAAAAATGGTTCCAATAAATGATATGATTACAATGGCTCCTTTAAGCTGCTGGTTGATTGGACATTCAGCCAAAAGGTTTCCAATGAAAAGACCAGATCCACTTCTCTTAAGAATCTCATTCAAGAGGCCAGAGTATTAGGTAAATATCCACCAATATATCCTTCATTTGCCTTGATATGAGGAAGTTAATGAAGCACTTCACAGGGCCAGAACATCACTTTCCAGCTTCAGAAAGAACTGCTTTAAAAAGGTGGTGTTTTTAAGAGGAGAGTTAAGTGCTTTTACCAGGCAGTGAGATTTCCTCTGCCTACATTTGTACCTCTACCTTCTGTTTATCAGATCTCCCATAAAACAAATAGAGTCATATAAAAATCATAACAACTGAAAGCTCTACCCTGAGCTGAGATATATTGCTTTTTATGGGTTTTGTTTGGTTGGTTTGGTTTGGTTTTCGTGTTTTTGGGTTTTTTTCCTTAAAAAAAGACCTCCCTTTTTCATAATCTTGTTGGCAATTTTTAGCTCAGAAAACTAACTCCTGCACAGAAGGATTAGCATGTAGGAAGATAGCTGTGAGGGAGAGATGCAGATGACTGAGTTGCAGACATACAATGGAAGAACAGTGGTACAAAAAGATCCAACAAACATGGGAAATACTACAGTAAAAAGAAAAGTGAAGGTTTAATCAAATGGGAAAAGAAAAAATTGAGCTAGTGAAGAACTCCTCTTCAAATATGTCTTTTTGCAACCAAAACTTACTAGAGTACCTCTTTATTTGCTTTTATCTCCCAGCAAATTTGGGGGAGGCTTATTTAATTTATCAGTCTTTAATGTACAAAAATTTATATTCCCATATTCAATATGTCAATGGGATCAAACATCTACAACATTGGGCTAAATCTTTATAGATCTTTAGTAAATCAGACAGACTCATTGTAACCTCCAGCCCATTAAAGGGAAACCTGCAAAATGTTGTTCTGGGTTTTTTTTTCCTTCATTAAGAAAAGAAAAATACATAATTCATGTGTTCCAAGGACAAACTATACTTGTCTGATAAGTATTTTTTTTTGGCATTAGTTTCACATTTGATGCCAAATCTGCTCAGGTCTGCTCAGCATCCCCTGCTTGTATCTCCTCATTCCTCCTCCTAAGTTTTCCACTTCTCTTAAGAGTCTTCTGCAGGAACATTTATTTGTGCAGTCACAGGAATGATACTAGAGAAGCAATAACTAGATTAGCTGAAAAATAACATCTATTTGCAGAAATATTTTTCAGTTGTATGAACTCCCTGAACTGTTCCAGCATATCAGTAACTGTGCTGACACAGGACAGGGATTGTTTGAGCTAACACTATAGAAGAAATGTACATGGAAGCACAGTTTTAAGACCTGAATTCCTTCCTATTTGTAGCTCTAGTATGACTTTATGCAGTCAACACACCTATTCCCATGCAATCAATAATAAAGGTACTACAGACAGTTTATGATGCTGATAGTAAAGCTCCCTGCAAGATTCTGTTAAGCTCTGTTGGGTTATTTTATTCTTTTTGCATCATACTGTACTTCTCATATGCTTATTCCTGTCCTATTTCATTGAACTACACTTTAAAAAGTTCAGTTTGGATTGTAACTGGTCTGCCTGTAAAATGGTCTTTTTTTATCCCTTGAGATACTTGCTTGGTTGGTTAAAAAATCCTACATATCCAGGATTTACAAAGAAATGAATAGATATTTTTATTTATAAGGAATTTATCAACATAGCAGAAAAATAATTTAGAAACCTAAATTGCATAGAAACCTCTGATCACAACTAAGCAAAGCACAGATTTGGGATAACATTTATTATGAGAAGAAATCCACAAGACAGATAAAAATTACAATAAAAGTAAAAAATCATGAAATAAAAATTATTCTCATTTATTACAGCAGGCTCTTCTCAACTGCGCAAAGAGTAGTTCATAGGTCAGGGATCATTAGAGGGAACATTTTAGTGAGCTCAGTTGCCTAAACATGGTGCCACCAAAGATATTTATGGTATTGTCTGTACAGATTCTGTACAAATGGCTGGATACTTCAGGTAACCTAACACTTGAAGTGGCACTAGATGTCTATGTTTAAGCAAGAGAACTGCTACCTTTATGTTCATGGAGTAATTAAAAGATATGTTTTCCAGTAGATCATAACATCTAATCACTTTGATTGGATTTTCATTCTTCAGGAGCAGAAACATACACAGCATCTGGTTTTATAGAAAAGGCAGCTCTCATCAAACCCTTCTTAAATATAGTCTCAGAACCTTCCCATGTTTTAGCTCAGGGGCTATTTTTCAGACACTGACTAGGGGTCTCCTCAGGAAGCATTACCACCCCTGCTGCAGAAGGAATGGTCATAACCAAGGCATTACCAGATGACCTTTTTCTGTCTGGGTCATCTCTTCCTGCACAGAAGTCACCAAAACATTTAAGGAAATGGGAACAAGGAAGTGCGGAGTGTGGGATGTGGGAGGAAGCAGCAAGTATCTGATGAGACAAATGGGAAAAACATCTGAAAAGGACAGACTTAATGGAAAATTAGGAGAGCTAATGTGCATTTAGTAAGGGAAAATCCAAGCCTAGGAGTCGAATCTAGGGCTGAGAGAAGGCTGGAGGTTTGGAGGGAAATTAAACAGCTTGGGAGTCCAGGTAGAAGAGCTGAGTGCAAGATGCAATGTTCAGAGCAAATATGGTAATGCTTAACATAGTAATATGGTTGTCCTATCCACCTGCTGCATGTATTAGTGAATAAAGAATTGTTCTATGCTTTAAATTGTTTACATCCTGCTGGCAGAATCCCTTTCATAGAATAAAAAGACACTTGAACAAAAATGTTCCAGTGAGAGAGGGTCATTCTTCTCCCTCTGTGTTTCCATCATCAATATTACTTTATATCTTACAGGTTCCCAAGTGGGCCAGGAGCCTTTTGGAGGCTTTCTTGTTTGCAGGAGACACTACACAGACCTTTCTGCATCCCCAGGGAGTCTTTTTCATTGTGTTACCTCTGATGATTTGCTCAAATTACTTGCTCTTCTGAGTCTTTTCCTGTTCTCTACTGTGCTGTTAAGACAGTTCTGGCTGTGTTTCTCACACAATTAATCTCCTCTTTTCATGGATGGCCCACCTTCATGCTCTGGAAACTTCTTTACACAAACATTTGTCAGTTTTTCGCAGAAGCAATGTCTCCCTCTTTCATATATTTACACCTCACTTTCTGTGCAGCTATCAGGACAGCACAAAGAAGCAATATTTTTAACAGAACAGAAGCCAGTACACATCATAGACCACAAAGAAAGAAAGCAAATGTTTTCCAGTACATTGTTTAAGGATTGGATGAATCCTTAGCTTTCTGTTGTGTCAACTCTAACCTGAAGTAATTTCTTTCCATACCTGTATGTTTGCATATATGCCCACATTTATGTTATTGATCCAATGCAGCCTAAAGCAAAAGGCTTATGTAAACTTCTCTGCACCATTAAGCTTTCTATATCGTAGGATGTCTAACAGCTAATGGCACCAAAAATTAATATTTGCTTCCATAAAGAACTGCTGGTACCTTATTGTTTTTTTTCCTTTAAACACCATCATGTTTTGAAGCTGTTCTTTCAATGTGACATTTTCTCTATGTTTCATTGTTCCTGCAAAGTAAGTGTGTATAAAGAGTTTATTTTTCTTGTGTTCATTTAGTTCTACTGCCTCATAATCATAGCATAGCATAACATAACATAATCATAATAGAGGAAATGCAAAATATAAACAGTATAGTTAATAAGCGAAATAAAATTTAAAATCTTCTGTACTCTTTCAAGTTGATTCTTAGTGTAAAATTATGAAGCACAGAAGAAGATGCTTTTGTTGGCAATAGAAAAAGTATGGGAATGTTCACACTCATTTTGGTGTGCAGCCTTTGATGTTCTGCATTTCTGAATCTCACACTGCAGTGCCCAACTCACTCGGAGGATTATTTTCCACAGCAGACAACACTAGGGTGTACACAAGAACCCTCCACGTGTGAGAACCTTCCTTAGCAGTACTCTGCTTATACTTAGCAGTACATGCATCTTGTCAGTTGTGCTTTCCCTGCCTTTCTGAGAGACTTCCATCCATTTTGAAACATTCCTTATAGCCTAAAAAGAAAAAGATGATGCTTCAGTGACACAGAATCAGGTCCCAGAATGCTGAGGTATTTGTTAGCAGAAGAGGTTTGTTAGTCATTGCTGCTGGATCTGATGGCAATTTGTCTCTAACATTTATTTGTATTTACATACATTTTTCATGTTTGAAGTTAGGAATGTATATATGAAAAGGAATGAGGACTGGGGATTTTTGTTTATCTTTTCTTGGTATAGTGTTATCAACCTGTTCATACTGTTTTCTAGACCATCAAAAGATGATAAACTATGAAAAAAGAAACCCTGATGTAACAATTCTGATTTCCATTTTTGTTATATTTATGCTGAATTGTAATAATTATATCTAATACTAGGCAAATTTTCCTTCTTGTTCTTTGCTTTGTAAACATATCTGTCTTCTGTGAGTGTCATTATCAGTGAAGGCACAGCCAGTTCATCTGTGAGTTAGTATCTTTCCACTTCAGTAAAACACACAGCATGATAAATTATGCAGGACCAAAATATTTATAGTCCATCATTTAAAACATATTTAGAAATATGAAATTTTTTTTTACAATTAAGCAGCTGTAATCCAAAGTGAGGGACTAGATGATCATATTTGTTCTTAGAGACTATCCTCCTGATTCTGGAAACATGGGTTAAAAATCTCCCAAACAATAAACTTATTTTCAAACAGGGACAAAGGAAGACTGAGGGAGAGAGGAAAGTTATAGGCAACTCTCCTGGGTGGGTTAAGAGCAGTGGGTAAAGAAAACTTCTCCCACATTTCAGTATTTCCACTTATTCTCACATTCAGAAAGAGGTACAGCAGGGTGAAAAAAATTTGTTTCACTCAGAAAAAATCCATTATAGGAGTTCTGGAAATGGAAACTTCCAACATCAAAAATATTGATAAATAATCAATTTTGACAATACAGGATTGTACCAGTTGCAGGTGTCCAGGTGCTGGCAGCAGCAGCAGCATTGGCAGGGTGTTGGAGGGGTGCCGCAGGAGCAGTCCTGTGCAGACACAGTCAGTTCCAGCTGGCTCCAGCAGCCCCACCACAGGGCACAGCTGACCCTGTCAAGAAAATGTTTAATAGAAACTTATTGATCAAGTTTAGAAATAACACATTTAATAAGCACTGGTAAAGTGGGAATGTAGTTTTTCCTATGGTTAGGATATTGTTTGATTGCTCCTTGAAGCACATTACAAAATTCTACTAGACAATTTTTATAGAAGTTCCTGTCAAATTTATCTAGCCACTGGGTGGTGCTTTTCTTCTCATCCTTGTCCTGGGTTTGGCCAATAGAGATTTAATTTTCACAAGAACCTGGGAGGTGACACAGCCAGGACTGCTGACTTAAACTAGCCAAGAGGATATCCGCTACCATATGATGTCATGCTCAATATATAACTGGAGAAGCTGGCTGATGGGGCTGATGGGGATTGCAGCTCTGGAAGAGGCTGAGCATCAGGTTCCAGGTGGTGAGCAATTGCATTGTGCATCACTTGCTTTATACATTCTTTTGTTTGGTTGGAGTTTGTTTGGTTTTTGTTTGGTTTTACTATTATTATTTTTACTTCTTTTCTCCTCATGTTCATATTTCAACACATGAGGTTTTACCTTTTTCTTCTGATTGTCCTCCCATTCCCACCATGGAAGAGGAGTGAGCAAGTGGCCATATGGTGCTTAGTTGCTGACTGGGCTTAAACCATGACAGCCATTCAGGATTTAATAAGATTTTATGCAAAGCTTGCTGCTGAAGTAGATCTAAGGAGGTCACTTAGTGGAAGAAAGGTCATTTTGACAATAAGTGGGAGCCCCTTCTGTTCATGACAAGAGGCAAGTAACAGTTAGTTACTAGTTATTGGATTTCCTGATGAATAAAACATTTTAAAATAAAGAGACAAGTGTTTAAAACCTCTGCTATCCTGAAAGTTAAGATTGTAAATTGAGAAGTTTATTTAGCTTTACCCAAAATGCAAGCAGTTGGTGATAGGATGGACAGAATCAGGAGCTGTCCACTGTAGCTTGTGCAAAGCTGTCACAGTCAGGGCACAACCTTGCATAACTTTTCTGGCTTTACTGATGGTAGGTGACTGAAGCACTCTTTTCAAGTGCTTCTGATGGTCTGCCCTTTTTTTTGAGGAAATTTCCATGAGAATCACAAGAATGCTTGTGAAACACAAGCTGGTAGACAAGCACCAGCAGTTTCTGAACAGTTTGCTTTACTTTGGCAGATTAATTTTTGGTTTACTGTTTTGATGAGTTCTGTATATACTACTAATCTATTCTCTGATAAGTTGGGCACCAATAAAAATGTCATTGTAATGGGCTGAGGTTGGGCTGACCACTAAATGAATGACAGATGCTCTCTATTAGTTCCTCTCCCTTTCCAGAAGGGAATAATGGAGAGAGACTTGTGAGCTAGAAAAAGCCTAAAATAGCTTTACTAAAACTGTAAAATAAGAAGATAATAATGTTAGTAAGAAAATAATGAAATATATACAAGACCAATATTGAACTGCACAATGACAATCAAATCATTACTGATGCTGCAGGGCAGGCACCAGGGAAATGCCAGACTGGACACTGTGGCAGACAGGAACTCGATTTGGGAACTGTTTTCATGAATGCACTGATTGAGATTGAAGACAGGAGAATGGACAGAGTCCTCCTCAGATGCTGGCCATTGAAGAACAGAGTGTGACACTCACTTGACCTCTACTTTATACCAAATATGACATATATGGGATGGAATACCTCATTGGTCAGTTTAGGGCCACCTGTCCTGTCTGCTCCTCCCTTCTTCCTGCAGGTGTGGTCTTTTACTTGCTGCCCTCCCTCTCCCCCTCAACATGCTACACAAGATTTAGCAGTGACCTTGGTCTCCACTGCAGCAAGTATAAGGAAGAGCCTTTTTGCGCACCAATCCTTGGCAGTAACTGTAAAAATCAAGTGTTATCACTTATGGGAGCAAACACTATCTGCAAAAACATACTGTTAACCTCAGAAAATGCAGTTACTTAGAAGACACTTAGGTGAGAAATAAAATCACTGAACAGAGAATTAGTTCTGTTTTAGTTCAAACCAGGACATCCTGTTTGCTAAAAAAAGGAGCTCTTCTGATAGAAGAAATGCACAGCATAAAGGAAGCATAAATGTTTGTCAATTTCTGTCTGTTAGCACTATTAACTTTTAAATTCTATTTGGTGGCCATATTAAGCATTTCATACACACATGCTGCATTTACACATTTTCTATCCTTATCTGTATTCTAGAATGTCTAATTATTTGCACTTCGTAGTTATCTGCATATATATATTAACATAATATTACCCATTTCCAAGTCCATGGGAATATCAATAAGTCACTTTGAAGACAGTATGAAGATGGGAATTTTTTGGTAGTGTCTACATTTTCTTTGCTATGTTCTGCTTTCTAGATGTCTATTCTCAGGATTGTATTGTAGGAGCTAAATTTTTAAAGCTCAGTATCTATGAAAAATGTATATATTTAACTGAATAAAAGCCCATTTAGTTAACCAGGTTTAGGTTTAACATAACTAATTTATCTGAGCATGTACAAAAATTTATTCTGGTAACTCCTTCACTCTTTAGAAAAGCAGTTTCACTACTGAAATTTGCCCATAAAGCTGCTTATGTTGTCGATTCTTTTTAAAGCTGTAGAAATGGCAGTATACTGCTGTCAGGATTTAACCCTGGCCAGAAGCTAAACTCCACCCAGCCACTCATTCATTCCCTCAAGTGGGTTGGGGAAGAGAATCGGAAAAATAAAAGTGAAAGAATTCATGGGTTGAGATAAAGACAATTTAATAGATAAAGCAAAATCTGTGCACTCAAGGAAAGCAAAACAGGGAATTAATTCACTACTGCCCATTGACAGGCAGGTGTTCATCACCTCCAGGAAAGCTTGGCTCCATCCATCACATGTAATGGTTACTTGGGAAGACAAACACCATAACTACAAATGCCCTTCCTTCATCCTTCTTCCCCCCAGTGCTTATTGCTGAGCATGATATCATAGAATCATAGTCTCAGTTGGAAAAGACCTTACAGATCATCACATACAACCATTAACCTAACACTGCCAATCACAGCACACTCTCACTCATCATATGGTCTACAGTATCCCTTTGGTCAGTTGGGGTCAGGTGTCCCAGCTGTGTCACCTCCCAACCAGTGCACCCCCAGACTACTCACTGTCGGGGTGGGCTGAAAAGCAGAAAAGGCCTTGACTCTGTGTAAAGTGCTGCTCAGTATCAGATAAACATCCCTGTGGATAACACTGATGCAGCGCCAACACAAAACATAATCGCATACAAGCTATTATGAAAAAAATTAACTCTATTCCAGCCAAAAACAGTACAGGCACAAAATTTTAACAGGCAGGTCACTGACATTTTAAAAATTTCAAAACTTAATTCCAGTAATTCTAGGTGCCTACCTTTGAAGGCTCTGTTTTTGTTGGTATATCTCAATTTACACTGCAAAATCATGCATTTTGCAGGATGCATAATCTACATACATAAACACCACCTGTCATAAGTGAAAATCACATTGCAAGTATGATCACAAAAATGCTGACAAACCAGAAGCCCAACTGCAACTGTTAGAAATAAAGATGTGACTTGAATGCTGGTTTTCTTGGGGTTTGGTTTTTCTTTTTTTGTGTGAGTGTGTGTTGTGTGTATTTTTTGGTTGTGGGTTTTTTTGTGTGTATGTTTGTGGGGTTTGTTTGTTTTACTTTGTGTTTTTTGTTTGTTTGTTTGTTTGCTGGGGGGGGGGGGTTGTGTTGATATTGTTTGGTGGTGGTGATGGTTGGTTGCTGGGTTTTTTTCCCAATAAAATCTACCTTTTAAATCCTTTGGTAGAAAAAAGAAGGAAAATTAAGAAACAAAAAAACCCAATACTCATGTGTCATTCTGCACCACAAGATCAGTTTTGATGTTCCAAGATCAGCTTTGATGTTCCAAGATCAGCTTTGTGAGACACATTCTGTAGTCAGAGTAATGTTTTTCTTATTCTTTGTTCATACACAATCTCATTTATTTCAGTAAGTTTCCTTTTGTAAAATAAGAGTCAAAAATAATTAAATTGTAAATGAGGACTGGTTGGTTTCACCTGTTGTTAATTCAATGATTCATATCAGGACTTATGAAAAAACATTTATTAATTGTTTGTAATTTGCAGTTCAGTTATTCACATGAATTCTGCACTGGCATTGCAAATGGTGTCTCCTGTCCGTATCAAAATGGAAAAAAATGGACTTGACTCTATGGAAAAAAGCATCTTGTCTATTTGTCAAAAAGGCACAGAAATAGATTGATTTTTTTTTTTTTTAATAAATACTCCAACTTAAATTTGAGACCATAAACATATGTTCTCAGTGTTCAAAAAGATGATACTAAGGTCTACTTTAAGTCTACTTTTCATTAAATCCTGTTAATGCTTCCTGGATTTTTGAACCTATTTAACAATGCGGAACTGTATCTGGAGAACCTTAGTAAAACAATCATCCTTATTCTGAGGAAAAATAAGTTATATATTAACTCAGGGGGTTTATTTCAGTCTATGAAAAATACAAGCTAGGATTCTGTACTGAAAGAGTTATATTTCTTATGAAATAGAATGTAACAGTTTCTTCTGTGTGTCTGTGGTTGCAAATGAGAAATTGTCTGAAGAAAAAATATTTTATTAACCTATAAATAATTAGAAAAAGAAACCAATAACACCTTAGTCACAACACTTGTAAACTATTCTTCCCAAAATGAAATTCACACGTCAGGTTGCATCCAAATTGGATTTCAACACCTGAGATAGAAAACCTTAAAACAAGGTTTTATTAGGGGAATACCTGACACAGTTCTACTCTATGCTGTGCTAGCATGATCAATGTTTAAAGTTCTAATTAGTTTGCAAAATTAATAAAAAAAAGATACAGTACTTGTAAATGTAGCAAGAGTCCAACACATGCTCTCACATTTAAAGAGCAGTTGCCTTCTTGGGCTGATGAACAGATAGGGAAGCCAGCTTCTGGCTCCTCATCTACTTGCACTTCCATAAGCAGTAAGAGTGGCTGCTTTACGGAGGCTATGGCATATGCTGACAATCACAGGCTGTGCTGCATCGTGAATGTTTCTTATCCAGACCCTCAGTAAGTGGTAAAAAGTGAAATTAATATTATGAGGAAGCTTTGGAATCAGGTTGCCAGTCCTATTTGTAAGTAAGCACATTAGCCCTTGGTTTGCTATCCCTTGTCTCTAAACACTTCCAGAGATGTATTTTCCTGGATCTGTCTCTAGGATAATTTTTCTTCAGTTATTTGTTCTGATTTGTTTGCAGTAAATGGTTAAGTAACGTTTTGGTATGTGAGGCTGTGAGGCTCCAGAATAAAAGAAAACATCTAGCAAGGGAGAGTTTAGGAAGTTACATATTTACATGTGGGATTCAGAGCAATCTCAAAAACCAAAAGGAAAATCTGCACAGAGCAAAATGCAAGTGTTACTTGACTCTAACCTGATGTAAAACCAATCTTTTCTTTGCAGATAACAGTTCTGACTCCACTGCACCGAACTTCTGATAAAACACCTTTTCATCTATTACACTGATTAAATTACAGTTTAGATTTGCCAAATTATTTAAAAAAAAAAAAAAAAGTAAATATAGGATCCCATAAAAGACTGAGAAATAAAATGTTTTGTAATTCACCTTTAAAAGCAGGCTTTTCTCACAGTTGAAGTGGTTCTTGAACTACTTGTTGTGGCTTAACACCTTCCTGTGTAGGATCTGAAGAGTAAATGGTGATTAAAGGTTACAGAGATTTTTCAGTTCATTGTTTTCCTCAGCACAAGGTTACCACAGATAACAGGTTCAGTTCCATGCTGACTGTCATGCCTAAGATAGAACAGGTTATCATTTCTAAAAACCAATAAAAGTAGAAATGTAGGCATCCACTAGACTAATATTGCAGGCTTGGCTTGAATTCCTTTTGTTATTTCCAGTCAATTTATTATCAGGTAACGACACTGTACTCTCTGCAGTTCTCCTGGGGAATTTGACCATATCTCATCAATCAATCTGTCAATTCATTTTAGAAATTCTACATATTTTTCATATGCTTGCCCTTCACAACACAGTTACTAGAACATTCATTGTCCTCCATTAAAGTCTAAGGATGTTGTTAGGATCACTTCTGAAATCCTCCAAGATATTTGTTTTCAGATAATAGGTATCGAATGTCAGCAGACATTCAACACATAGTAAAAATTCTGGGCTATGGAAAGAACGCAAAGAGGATAATACCTTTTAAAGAATGATTCCTGCAAGCACCATTCATTTTGTTACACAGAGATAGATGAAACTGTTTTGTATGGTCTTAAATAGTTTAGTTAAGATCATATTTTTAAATTTATTGACTATGCTTGAGTAAAAATAGCAGTTATTTTTGAAACACAGTCATAAATGTTGGGTATGGTTTTTTTCTGAACCGGTATTTGTAATTAAATTTGGAGCCAACTTTTGACTGCGTGGTGCATTAGTCCTTTTTTTTTTTTTTTTTTTTTGAGAGAGAGGAAATCTTAGTTTAGGCACAGCAACAGACAAAATTAATGGCTTCTTGGCTGCATCTGATTCACATTAAAACAAGTAGGAACCTCACACCTGCCCCTAACCAGTCTGCATAGCTCAATTGATGCTTCCCAGGCATAAGCTCTATGTAAGACATCCTTCAAATGAATCATGAAGTCTGGCTTGCAGACTGATGATGTAGCCACAGCAGAGTACACATGTTTCTGTTACTCCTCACACAAGTGTGGAATCTATATTCTCCCTTATTTTTAAATTAGTTTTTTTCTAAGCATAGTGAATCCAATTGTATATGTATACTATAATGTTTTGATATTTAGAGAAAAAGTTAAAGAACAGATACTTAAGAACAATGTTCTGAAATTTAGGATCTGAATGATCCTTATTCTGGAAAAGTCTATGTAAACAAAAGGAAACTACAGTGCCTTGTACAGTTCAATAAGCAACAAAACAGTTTGATATCCAATCTTTTCAGAAAGTATAATTAAAAAATAAAAGCAGCTCAATTATCTGTTATTCAGCTATAGTAAAGCAACAGGTGGATTTTTCACAGATGTTTAAATAAGTGCTGTCTTTATCACTTGAATTCTGGAGTGACTTGAGAGTCTGTTTCTGAGTGATGTGTAGGATTCACAGAACCACTTGACTAAAACAGAAATAGAGGGTCTTCGGTACTTTTGAAAAACACATCAATTCAAGTGATTATTCCTAAATAATAGATATAAAAACTTTGTAGAGTCACACAGCTGAAAATTACTCCTTCAAGTTAATATACATGAATTCATACCATTCATGTGTAACAAATACAAAAGGAATATTTTTAATAAAGAAAACTGAACTATTATAAAATCAGCTCAAAACATAAATATTAGAAATCATAGGAGAGCACAACCATCACTAAGAAGTTTTATTTAGCAACTTAATTACCTGTTAAATTCCTCTTCAAGGATCTGAAGACAGATAGGCTAGTTTTCCATTTTTTGGATCCATTATACACTGATGTCATGCACAGGAGTCTGGGAAAATTGATCTAAAACTCCCATTGTTCAGTGAATTAATTTTTAACTCTTAAAACACAAATCAATTTATTTAATGAATAACATCTTATTAGAGAGAGAAATTCAGTAACTTAGTAGGTAACACTCAATATCTAGTGAGTTTTCCTGAAGTTTTACTATTAACAGAACTCTTCTCTTGACTTTTTTTATGAAACAAATTCTGCACCACCTAATTGCTTCAGATTTCCAGTAATAACAGCTTGCATTTGGAGGACTCTGACCTTCTGAGCCTAGCTGAAGTTGAAAGGTAATTTAGAAAATAGCTCTCAGACTTGATGGTAAGGAAACACCACTTCTTTCTCATAATTATACCTTATGGAAAATTTATATGTTTCTAAATTACCTGTAAAATAAAGCCTTATGGAAGGTCCAGAACAGTCACTCTGTGAATGCAGACAACCATATCCAATCTCTTTCTCAAGGTGAAGAACATCCACTTGCACTTTGTGAATTCCCAATCTATTTTTGTGAACAGCGCATCAGCCCCCAGTTCAATTAATAAATGTAGCATTCTGTGTCTCACAATTTCAATTTTGGAACAGCCTGCATAAAAGTATTTAAAAACTATAAAACAACAGGGATCCTTAATAAAATTGGTGTTGGTTATATGCCTTGAGAGGTGCAAATATTTCTGAAATTTGGAAAACTGTGTGGACAAATGGTCTGTGTTTCAAAGACCATTACAATTATAATCTTATGGAATATTGTGTCTATCACTAGATTTTTAAGACCAACAACCATCCATGTATATTTATGCTTACAGGGCATTTGAAAATAAAGTGACTACATTTCTGTGTCTGCAACCAGCCAGCCACTCAAAAGTGAATTCTTATGTGAGTCTTTAGGAATCAGTGTCCTGGTAAGTACTGAAAAAATTGATAGTGAGAGTCATCATACATCAGGAAACTAAATAGCTCATTGGAACAAGGCAGTAGAGGAGTGACATTAGCAGAGTATGACATGAGGGGAAAGAATTCTTGTGCTATGGAGAAGAGCACTAATGCAACATATTCCAGACAGAGAAACAAGAACAGCTATTTTAAAGCAAGCAAATTGCCAGTAAAGGAGTAAAGGAGAAATCAGCAGTATCTGCCAAGCTTGCAAGTGTTTATTGACAGGGCCAGGGAGAAATCGGATGCCAAAGACTTGCTGATGAGCGTCCACCTGCCAAGAGCCAGGACACTGACAAGCCATTGAAAGAACTAGGAGAAAAAAATCAAGACTGAAATCTGTCAGGACACTAGGAAGCATTTGAAAGGCTATTCACACTTCATAGATCCTGTCTTTCTAAAGATAATCTCAGTGCACAAAGAAAATGTGAAAGGGTCTTCTCTTTCCAACGAACTTAAATTTGTCACTTGCAACGAAGACTGAGTACATGGGAATTACTCGCTATATTGTTCCATTTATATAAACCATTATCTTGTTCAGTAACAGGATTTCAGCTAATACAGAGCTGTCGCTTTCTAAACACTCTCTGGTTCATTTGTACTTCACTGTAACAAAAATTTTATGCTTGTACAATTTCTGAGATAAGGCATTTTTTTAAAAAAGAAAAAATATAAACATTTTGAGGCATGCAGCACAGAGCAATATGTATCAGGTGGTATCAGGTGGTGTCAGCACAGGAAGGCTATGTGTTTGCAAATGTTCATTGAACAAGAGAGCTCTACCATGATCCTGCTATATTTGATCTTCATTATATTCACCAATGGATACACTTTGTGCTGATTTTTATCCTTTCTTTGAGAAGAATCAGGCTATAGTTTGTTTGGGTTTTTTTATTATGGTAGGCACTACATTGCCATAATGCATTACGCTTTTTCCACTGAGAAAAATTTAGCATAGAATATTTATTTTCATATTTCTATGTAATAGATGGAAAAATAGATATATTTCTATTCTATTTTTTTTTTTATTTCATTTGTATGTAATTTTGATCAGCAAATTAAGGAAAAGAATGAAAACCAAATAACATGAATAACTATTGTCAATATTCAGATAGTTACATGATAAAAAGTAATGCTTTACAGGTATTTGTTAAGCCTGTATAAATACCTTTCAAAAATTATTTTCAACTTTACCAATTGTAAGAGCTAGAGTTACAAATGCTTCCTAAGGTGCTACAAGGCTAAATAATATTTGATCATCTACAATTATCACTTGACGAGGTCTCCTTTGTAAATATTGAAAACTTCTTTTTATGTTCAGTGGAAGCCTTCCAGATGTTCTGTCACTCAATTCAACTGTAAATGTTTACCCATGAAGATGTAAAAGGGGATGATAAACAGCATCCATCTCTTGAAGTGGTGTAGATTAGTATTTCCTCACTGAACTAAAAATAGCTCTTCAGATTTCCATCATCTGAGAAGGTTTCTCAGTTTGAACAGTAAGGAACTTTACAGCTGACAGACACTGTTGAAATACAAAGCCTGGCGTGTTCATTTACCCTTGATCTCTACTATCTGCAGTAAAATAGCCACTTAAAGCACTGGACATTGATGACTAGTGAAATAAAACATAAAATACTTCAAAACTGCACTTCTTAAGCCCTAAAAATGTCTTGGAAATTACTTGAGTATGGGGAACTCTTAATTAACTTTGTTCTCAGGAAAGTGTAGTTATTTTCACCATTGCTCTTAAAAATTAGAATACTATTATTGGAAAGTTAGTTGTTACAATTAATCCTCGTGTCATTTTCTTACTAATTATGACCCTCAAATAACAATAATAGTTCACAAGACATACTATGATATTACTTATTCATTTACTACTATTACAAAAAATAGTGTGGAAACTGATTCCTTTAGTTTTGGGGTTTTTTTTTATTATGACCTTGGATTTTTGTACCAGAATACTTATCTTGAAAATCTTCTTCACGTTTGCTTTTATTTTATATCACAAGTGATCACATCTGCTTAACTGGGCTACTCATGGACCTATGTTCATCATGTGTCACATATCATGTTCTGACTCCAGTGTAATGAGACATGCATGACTCTGAATATGCAAATGCCATTCTGAGTTTGGTGCAGAGGGATTCTTCTCTTCTTACTAACAAAAGAAATTTTTTTACACTATTCTTCATGATTTCTGTGTGATTTATGTTATTTATTTATAGCAAAACCGGTGTGACATAACTCAGCAACTATAATAGGTTCTATATTAGGTGTTCCACTAAGTAAGGTAATACAGTGTTCTAGGCAGCGTGACAACATTCAGAAAAGCTCACATGCACACATTCTTTTTAGGTAAATAGTGTTCTCTTCAAATTGAGAGGTTATATTTATGTTGAGAAGTTGAAAATACTATTTTACTGTATCATTTCAAATACAAATGTAAAAAAAGTGGGAATGGGCTGGGGGCTGTGAGAAGGGATCACATTCCAAAGAGTTTAAAGCCATTTTTGTATTAATTTATGTGGGGTTCACACAACATCCTGCAACTGAGAGAAAGGTTTGATTCAAATACTCAGAAATTCACAAATCAAAGTTATTTTCCACAAACACGAACAAATAGTGTGCTCTGAAGAATCAAGAATATAATAATATGCTCTGTTTACCCCATAGAATATTGACAATGATTAAGGAAATTTTTCATAACAAGATGTTCACACAGTGATCATACAATTAGACCATCAGATAACATACTACATGTCTGTTAATACACTTCTCAGAATAGCTATAGCCTCAGAATAATGTTAAGAAAAATACTAGTAAGAAAAATTTTACATACATTCATGTATTTAAAATTGATCAATACTTGGTGAGAATTCTATGGATAGGTATAGATCTCTTAGGTTTCATTTTCTGATAGGTACTGGGCGGGCTCATTTTTTATGTTTAGAGAAAAAATTATTATCTGTTTGGGTCATGTTTATTGAATTACTCCTATGACACTGAGATTACAATATCTGAACATTACAAACACTGTAAATTGATGTAAAATGTAACCTGCCTGAGAAGACTAGCGAAGTGCCAAACATTAGTTCTTTTTTGATTGTTCTCTTTAGTTCTTGTTTTATTATTCAAAAGTACCATTACAAAACAAATCAATTATAAAAGCCCAGGCAATGAACATGCTTATTACTCAACAGAAATGTTGCAGAATGGATCATTTAATAGTTTATCCTACTCTTCGTGCTCAGTCACTAAATATGTTTCCTTGAGGTACCACCCTTTTCATCTTGCTGGACTGCTTGATATGTATTTCTATAGAGTTAATAAATGTTTGTCTACCGTATTTGTCTGTTTTTGGGGTGGTGGGGGGGGGTGTATATGTTTTTAGAGTGGGTTCTGTTCTGTATGTAAACTATGGTTAATGGATGCTCTTAAATCATTCCTTAAATGAACTCTAACCTTTTTAAACTGGACTAGGAGAGTGAAAGCAAGATAAGAGAAAACTAGGAAAAGGATGTAGGAAAAGGGATTTTTGAATAGTTTCTAAACTTTTGAGGCCTTTACCCAATCCAACTGGAATCTTTGTTGAGGTGCGCTGATGCTTAATAGGACCACTAGTAGTCTTTGTGATGGAAACATCACAGGAGGAGACTGACGCTTGGAAATCGCCACAGTTCCTTTTGATCTGAAGACTCTGTGAAGGACACTACATCACAACTCCTAAACATGTTAGAGAACTGTGAAATAGAGGTTGGGAAGACACTGTATTAAGACTAATTATCAAATGTTTTTTATCACAGAATCACAGAATGGTTGAGATTGGAAGAGACCTCTGCAGGTCATCTGATCCAACCCCTCTTCTACCAAGAGGTGGCTGCCCAAGAACAGATCTAGGCAACTTTTTAATATCTTCAAGGATGGAGACACCGCAATTTCTCCAGGTAACTTGTTCCAGTGATTAGTCATCCTCACAGTAAGAAAGTATTTCCTCATGCTCAGAGTGAACCTCCTGTGTTTCAGTTTGTGCCCATTGAAAGTCCCAATCACAAATATAAAACTGAAATTTGTGACTGGGAATTTATGAAGTTCAATCTCGAACACTCAGAAAGTATATATGTGTATATATATGTATATATGTATATATATACACATGTGTATTTATATGTAGGTATATGTATACAATATATGCATATGTGTGTGATCCAGAAGGTCCACAGCATTGTGAGATTAATGTAAAGGGACAAACTGAATACCAAGATACTGGAATTTAGATTTGAAGAAGGAGGTTTTTATATAAATGCTTGGCAACACATACATATTTTATGTCAATCCTTTTCTAAAACTGCCAGTCAGTGCAAATGTATTTGATTGTATTAGAGTCAGGTAGAAAAGTTGAGGTCCAATTTTTTTTTCAGGTGTATAATAAAATAGATGAAGATTCTTTAAAATTCTGAGTTCATGTTAGCAGCAATTAAGAATCTGGGCATACTCACAAGATAAAAAGACAGAAATTGCATTTGTAAAAGGCATCACTATTATTGCATTATACAATTTCTTTAAGCTATATTTATGGTAGTTAAATTATCACAGTATAAATATGTCATCATAGACAACTAAGAAAATGTGTTGTGTTGTGCATTATTTTAACATGTTTACATCAAGAAATAATCTATAATATGTTAATGAAACCCATGAAAATATATAAAGGTGTACCTTGTGATGTAAATGACCATAAATTGAGACTGGCTGTTGAAAACATATGTATTTTAACTTTATAACCATATTTCCATGAAAAAAATTTAAAAATCAATAGTAAACATAATTTAGTTGCATTTTGTGAATAAACTTGTCACTATTGCTATAGTGGGATCCATATTTGTTAAAATGCAGACAAGTAATAATATATTATTCTAACAAACCTGAAATCTCACTGTTTTTTCATTCAAATATCTTCTGCATGTCCTGTTATAAGTTCAAAGAGAAAACTTGTTTTACTTTTATGCTATTAATGAGTTTATGTCTTACTGTACAATACAATAAATGTCCAATATATTTCTGTAAAAAGTATTCTCAGCAGGCACATTAAATATGAAGCTAAACCAGATCATTAACCTTATCTAATTTTGCCAGACATTTAATTCAGTCATTTGCTGAATTATTTTCTATTTGCGTTAGTGTCAACCACATGAAAATTGTTATTGAATGCAATTTTCATTTGATGTGAAATAAATCAAAGTTCTTTTAATTTGCTAAAAATACATACAAAACTTCGTTGTCAAGAGGCCTAATTGCCATATGAAAAAAATAATTTGATTTACCATAACAAAGTGCAAAGAGACTGAGAAATACTGAGGTGTATTTAGCCTTTGAAGAATGTACTAAATTTGACTTTTCTGATCTATCATTAATCTAACTCCATGACATTTTATAAACATCAAATCACTGCATTGAATTGTTTCACAGTAATAGTAATTATGTAAATCATTTAAACAGACAAAAATGTCAAAAAAAGCAGATGGAAACATCGGAAACTAAAACCGTTATTGGTATTTCTAAGGTTCTGAGCAGAATCTCTGGCATCTTTATTGGGGCTGAATTTTGTTGTAATGTTCTGCAGTTCAAAGATGCTCAGATTTCCTTTCTGAAGATTTGTCTGAAGGCATCAAACTCTTTGTCTGCTTCAAATTTCTATAATAAATCTTGACTTTTTAATTTGACAAAGACTTCTGTAATATAGAGAAACTTCACTGTTTTTCTTGTATCAATAGTTTAAATTTCACATTTTATAAATAAGTTCAAGAAAACATATCTGTTGAGAATGCAAATCCGTATGCATGACATTCCATAGTTTGCTGCACTGTTAAAATCTCAAATGGATCAATTTTGAACAAAAAGTAAAATAAATTAAAAAAAGGTGAAGTTTAAAGAGAACAAGGCTTTGCTGCCTAAGTAAACTAATTGTTGAAATCAAATGTTTATTTCTCCTCATGTTCACATGGAACCTCCTATGCTCCAGCTTGTACCCGTTGCCCCGTGTCCTATTACTGGATGTCACTGCGAAGAGCCTGGCTCCATCCTCCTGACACTTGCCCTTTACATATTTAAAGTTTTTTGGTTTTTTTTAATTATATAAATTTTAATAAAATAAAAAATTAAAATTTCACTTTTAAAGTTAACCATTTTAGAGTTTCTAGCTGTATAACAAAGCTGTGGCAACAACTGAGTCAATGCTACTA
>JANHGN010009965.1:65056-80021 GCA_024605025.1 Megaceryle maxima | reverse complement strand
TAGCGGGATATTGTTTAGACTTATTTTTTTTATTTTTTTGGTTCCCTTGGCTTTTCTCCTTTTCTCCTTTTTTTTTTTCCGCCCCCCCCCCCCCCCAGTGTATACTCCAAGCAGCTACAAAGGTTATCTTCTGATAATCTGAGCAACATAAATCTGGACTGGGAGGGATGGGGATTAGTGACAGTGGGTCAGCAATTACAAACTTCCCACCTTTCCAGAAATCCCTCAAATAAACAGTCAGTGATGTTAAGCTTAATTTTTATACTTTTTTTTTAAGCAAGACTGCTTTATGGTATCTTTTTGCTTGCATGTGTAGGGTTCTATCATTGTCTTAGATCACTGTTGTCAGGGCTGCTCTGCCTACAGCCTTTTATTTTTTTTCTGTTGTTACACATATTTTCTCCAGGCATTTGTACAGTCCCAGCTGCATCCAAATAGATTCATTAAAACTGTTTTCAATCAAATATAAATGCAATGTTCTCTTAAAAAGGCATTGCATCAAAAATTTCACATGGTCTTGAGATTATATGGGTATCCTGCAACTTTTGATTTCAGTGAAGAAAACTGGTTTCCATTTCCCATAAAACTGATTTTTATGGTATATGGGTCTGTCTATCTACAAAGTAAGGTGCTGTACTTTTGAAAGCTGCTCAGCTGCATAATACACTAAATGTCTCTTTCAAGGTGACTATGGGGAATGTTGCTTCTAGTTTATCAAACCTGTTTCAATTGAATTATGCACCCCTGTGGCAGATTATTTGCAGGCTTCATGCCAGATGGATAGAATTCTCTGTATCAGTATCAAGCCTTGTAAACATCACAAATTCTTCCCAGGGTTACTTACTTATTCCAGATGGTGCCCACTGCGCTCGCTTTATCTTTCTTCCAATCTTTAGGGCTAACTTCTACCAAGAAATGAGAATGCTTTAATATTTTACATATTTTTCCTATTTTTATGCCAATATGTGAGAGTATCTTGACAGAATAAGCAAAAAGTGATTTGCATTTATACCCAGTTCACACTGAGTAAGTAAAAAGGGAAATTTCATTCTACTATGTCTTTCTAATTCTGAAGTAATTTTCCTAGTTACCAAGGGCTTTCTGAAACTTAGAGTAATCATAGCCTAGTGTCTGCTGAACCCTTTACTTTCAAGCGCTTAGCCATCAGGCTACCTCTCTTGACTCACATTTTGAGAACATTATGAAGTCTGTGTTATGACATGCCAATGTCTTTGGCACATTTAAAATACTAATTTAAGCTATCTCCCAAGAATGTCGAGACAGTTTCATGCTTTGGCTATTTGTGAGCTGTAGGACAATATTCTTTTTAAGGGTACAGCGCTAATCATAGGGTCTGTGAAATCCTCATTACACAGCTCCCAGAGTAGGGAAAAGGGGACTAATCTCAACTGACTTTAAATATCAGGGCTCAGATTAGACAGTCATATTTCCACTAACTGATGATGTGCCTCATTATGAACATTTCAGATGTGTGAAGAAAGTTTTAAAATACTATTTTCACTCTGCCTTGCAACATCAATCTGGAGCTTAGTTTATGTCTGTTGCATCTGTATTACATAAAGTACTTCTGGAGATTTTATTTAACTACGTTGCCATTTCTTTAAACCTTCGGTCAACAAGCTTAATAGTGGCTCTTCCATTTTAATCCCAGCCAGTGAACCTTTGCTGTCTTGGGAGCAAAGGAATCGACTGAAAATAGGCTTAAAGAGAAAAGCTTCCTATCTTTTCTTCTGTGTCATTTTAGTGCTGTTTTGGTCTATCAGCATTTCCACATTTGAAATGCTGCTTTCTGTTTCTCTTTGTTCTTATTTCAGAGTCCCACTCTTACCCGCAGGGTCTCTGTGGAATATTTCCATCTCCTTACCAGCCACCAGGTTTACCAGCCTGACCCAAGCAGCGACAAATCTCGTGCTCTGTCACTCCCAACTTTGTCTTCTCCATGACTCTCCCTCCGTCACCACCTCCTGGTAACTCCTTCCTCTGTTTCTTGATGTTGGAACCCTTGTGCTGTCTTCTCCAATCCCCTAGATATCCTTAGCCCTTGCTTACTCACTCTGGCTTCCTCTGCTCTTTACCTTCCGTGCTTTCATTATCATCAGTCTGCCAACCAGGCTGAATACTTCTACAACCCACTTGCTTTTGCCTTCTACCTAAATAGAGCTATTTCTTCAATTTAATTGAGTCCCTTGATTCCAGATTTTCTCTGTTTTATTTTTTTTTGCTGCTTTTTATTTTTTGCAGGCTGACTGTGAGACAGCTTCTGCCATGCCTATTTTTTTCCATTTTTTTCAGTCATCCTTTGTATTCTTCGTATTTTTCCATGCTGTCCCTGACCATAGGCAAGAACTCCCAAATGATGTCTACAGACGCAACAAAACACTTGTTTCTCCAAAGCCTTCTTTTGCTGTTCTTTCCAAAGTCTCAGCAACAACTACACTAGTTCTGTACTGATGATGCTGCCTATCACAACAGGCACTGCATTTACTAGTCCTTGCGCTCCTTTTGACTGGGTCTAGCAATCTAACCTTATGTTTAGACAAAGTTGTTCTGACACGGGTCCTTTTCTTGTGGTTATGCAGCATTTAGCCCAAAGAGGCTAAGGCATTAAACCATGATGATAGTATCCTCACTCGCATAATAGGTAAATGATCTCCAGTTATGTTCCTTCTGCTGAAATCTCCCACTGAAAGAAGTGGTTCCTTTGTTACCCTTCAGTATGGCAATGAAAATCCTTTTCTCAGAGCTTTCAAATGATGTCAATCAGCGCGTGTGGAGCTGCAAAATAGCTAAATGGCACTTGTGTAGGTTGTAACAAGATGTTTTTTTCTTATACATACAGAACTACCATGCTCTTTTTTTTTTTTTTTTTTTTTCTTAAAATGAGTGCAAATGCTCTTCCTTGGAAAGATGTGCAAGTGGCACCAGAGGTGCTACTCGCATTTTGTATAAAGTCACTGTGAAATTATCCTCATGCTTAGTGGAAGACCTGGGAGGTATTGGCCTGGGATTCCTGAAGGAGGGAATCTCATCAACAGGTGTTCTACCACCTTTATCATATGACTGAAGGTTATGTGTTTTCACATCTCTTCCATAGAAAAGCTGCTTCCAGTTGCCAAAAAAATAAGTAACCACAAGGAATGAATTACCATGACCCGGTGTACACAATGATTTAAAATTGGTTAGCCCAAACATTCCCCCCAAAATGTCTAGGTAAAATAAGAAAAGCGTATCTTGTCAAATGACATCAAAAACTAGATTAAGCAAGGACAAAACTGTAGTAATTTAAAATGAGAATGATAAAAGACAAATGGCATTTCTATACACAAGAATATCGTGCCATTTTCAAGTTATTCAGGACTTACTATACCAGTGATGTACAATAAAACGTGTTTGAAATTTGTCCTGCTTTATCAGGTTAACTAAATAGCTAAATATTATAAATACCTTTCAAATAGCCAAACCATCCTCTGTGCCTTAGAGAGTAAACCATTATGTCAGCAAAATTCTGTAAGTAAAATTATAAAGAAGATACTCATTCAGTTCTACTCTTCAGACAGTGATCTTACCTAAACAGAAGAGATACACAGGTATATCCTTAGTGAAATCTACTTTCTTCCCTGCAAGATATTGTAGCAGCTTTCAACAGCTTTACAAAATTATTTTTATTTCATACAATACCTTGATATCAAAAGGTAAATAATGACTAACTGCCACAATTTAGTGACAGATAAGCATACCAAATGTATTAACACAAAGCAAATACATACAAACTCAAATATAAAAATGATAGCATAACTTTTTTTTTTTTCCATTCCTTTAATCAATTTTTATTACCATTACATTAACAGTATTTTTCCAAGGTGTTTTTCAGAATAGAGGCGTAATTCTCCATACTTTCTGAAATAGATTTTCCTGTCACCTGTCACTCGTAAGAGTGACAATGTACTGACTTGCCCCTCAAGTTCTTGTGGTTACTTATGGATATCAGAACCAACAATTGCACTCTCGTACAATACTATGTATTTTAATATTTATGACAGCTTTGAACAACATGCAATGAATTAGCTCTCAATGGAAATTTCAAGGTAGATGTAGAGTAAATCTGTTAATTATCTCAGCTTTTATGTGACCACAGCTTTCTGTCAGTTTTACAGAAATTTCCTTGTGGCCTCTAATGACACAAGACTTAGGAATGCGGTTTTTATAAATTAATCCTCTGGAATAAAAATAAACAAAAATGAAGGGTTAGTTAAAGAGGATATAAAATAAAGTAAACTCATGTGCTTATCTCTATGTTCTTTTCTTCAGAACCCTGTGGAATAAAATACATCAACAGATTCCTTTACATCTGTTTTACATACAGACTAATCATCTTCATATGTATGAATTTAGCCTAGAACTTCTTTTTCAAAAACCACAAACAACCCCTTCTTTACTCTTGGTAACTATGACATTAAAAAAACCCCAAACATATTTACTTATATGTGTTTAGATGTATTACATAGTATATAGATATGTAGCAGATACTTAAATAAAAACTAGGTTGTGCTTTTATAAGAATAATCAAGTAAAAAAAGAAAAAATCATTCAGACAACTAAATCATACTTTGAGCAACAAAGCACAGGAATTCATAACAACCTGATGGTTATGCAATCAGTGTTCACTGTAGTGAACAGGAACATTAGATGTCTTGTAATTCCTATGGATTGCTGTGCATATTCAACATTTTCAGTTCAGGAAAAATGTCTGTGTGTCTAGGAAAAAGTGATGTAATAAAAGGAAGCCCTCAATTTTATAGTTAATATTTAACTCCTGTAATTTATTTTTACTGTATGTTTCAAGTGGTGTGCTAGAATAGATGGTGCGTAATCATTTCTGATTTATGCAAAAGCTTTATTAATGTACAAATTACATAAGTTTCAACAAAATCTTGCAGCCTTATCTTGGGAAAGCAGTTCTTATTATAGCATTTGGTACTGATACATGATGCGCTTGTTTTGGAAAGCACAAACTATTCACTTGGTGTGATATATCTGAAAAGTCCCTGAGTTGCAGTCTGCTTCTTTCCATTAGTTTTACTGGCTTGCCATTTACTGACATCAAGAGATATGACATCCCATGAAATTTCACACATCGAATTAATACTGACTTGGACATCACTAGCTGAGTGAAACTGAATTAAAGATGCAACATAAGAGGCAAGTAAGAGAGGCATGGATATGAATTATTTTATCCATGCAAATAATCCAAATGATCTCCAGTGCCTGTCCAACATCCACTTCCACTTAAACTCAAATTTACCATGTGAAGCCACAAGTCAAACCAGTCAGTTCCAGCAGGATTTGTGCATCTGTTTGTTCCTTCAAAAATAAAGTTGTCTGTTTGCAGAATGAGAGCCGTAAAACTCCACATGGGTCCACAGTTCCTGCAAATAATTCTCAAAATCGTAATTGCTGACAGAGATCATCCAGGGAGTATTTTCTCACTTGTTCTGTGCATTATCAGAATACCGAGTATTGTCATTTTCACATTTTTGTTCAGTTGTTAAATTTTCTTTCTTTACAACTTGGTAAAGCAAAGGAGACAGAACACTACGTATACAAAATATGGTCTTAAATGCAAGAGTTTCAAATGCCTTTTTGTGAAAGAGCCTTAAAGGGAAGTTTAAATATTTTGGTAAATTAAAGGTGCAGGTAATTGGTAGAAATTTCCATATCACTTGTGTTATATGTAAACCAATTCTTGATACCAGCTCATTTGCCAGAGCTTGTTTTTTATAATTAAGGTCTGCTCGTACCTCATTCCACCGTCCTCATTGCAGAAACAAACCCATGCCTGCTGCTAGCCTTACTAAACTCAGTATAAAAATAAATCCGAGTAACTCCTCTCCAAGCACAGCTCATGCAGATTTGTTTTTCGGGATGCGATGAACCGCCCTCTTCTCTCAGCTGTCCTCACACACTCGTCCTCCCTCATCCTCGGGAGCTGGAGGCTGTCCTCACCCGAGATGCTGCCTAAAGCGGCGGCAGCGCAATTTGGCATCTATAAATTGTCCCTGAGTGCAGCAGGCGAGCCCTGACACACGACAGGCTTTCTGCAGCCCTGGCCAGTTCATTTGTTCACGACAGGGATGCCCAGGAAGGTGTGGACATGGAGGTCCCCGGGGTGAGACCTCCTGCCACGCTCAGCTGGGGGAGCTCCTTGTCTTTAATCAATGTGTACATCGGGTTAAAAGTAACGGGTTTCTGGTATTTCACTTGGGTTTCACTTCTTGCTTTTGCTTTAATTCTCCACATAGCTCGAAAACGAAGTTACCGACTCTCGCAGTCGCGCTCACCCAGACCTGCGTCTTTCCAAGATTTTCACTCTAACAATTAAAAAAAAGCGAAAACTATCGTGAAACCAGCCGCAAACCCCAGACCACCAGCGCCTCCCGCCCCGTCCCGTCCAGCCCAAGTGCATGGACTGCTTGCAGGTGCCCCATCCGACCCACCTCCCTCAGACACCACGGCCGTGCGGCGGGCCCCGTCCCCCCTCCCTCTTCGGGCGGGAGGCGGCCCCGCCGCCGGGCGGAGGGAGGGACCGGGGCGCTGCGCCGGCGACTTTGCTCTTTAAATCTCTTCCCAAAGCGGATTACGGCTGATCCCTCCACGTCACTCCGGAGTTGCCCGGGGGGCAGCTCGCCGCCGCCGCCCGCTCTCCTCCCGCGGGGCGTCGGCGAGGCGGGGCGTCGGAGGGGGGACGGGACACACACACACACACACACACACACACACACACACACACATATATACACACACTACGAAGGCGGAGCGGAGGGGGATGCCGCGGCGGGTTTAGCGGCAGCCGCCCCCGGAGGGCGGGCGGAGCTCGGTGCCGCCCGTCGGTGCGTGCCGGCGCCCATGAAACGCTGCCGCGGCGCGGCACAGCCGGTGCCGGTGCCGGTGCCGGCGCGCTGAGCGCCCGCGGAGGCTGCCCTGAGGCGGGCGGGCGGCCGCAAGCTCCCGGCCACCATGCAGAAGAGCGTGCGGTACAACGAGGGGCACGCCCTGTACCTGGCGTTGCTGGCTCGCAAGGAAGGCACCAAGAGGGGCTACCTGAGCAAGAAGACGGCAGAGACCAACCGCTGGCACGAAAAGTGGTTCGCCCTCTACCAAAACGTGCTTTTCTACTTCGAGGGCGAGCAGAGCGCCCGGCCCGCCGGCATGTACATGCTGGAGGGTTGCAACTGCGAGAGGGTGCCGGCTCCCAAGGGCTGTGCCGCCGGCAGCGGCAAGGATGGTGCGCTGGACAAGCAGGTACTCCCGGCCAGACCGACGGCCGCCCCGCTCCCCTCGGGCGGGGTGGATGGAGGAGGGAGTGGGGGAGGAGGACAGGCAGGCAGGGGCGCTCCCGCCGTGCAAGTGGGGAGCGAGGCTCTGACAGAGTCCTGGCCGTCGAGCCACCTCCCTTGCATCCTTCCGGTAGGATAATGGTGACCGCCCCCCATGCCCAGGCCCGGGCTGGAAGGTACTAGCTGCTCCCGGAGTGCTCGAAAGTGCAGCAGCCGCCTATAAAGTGGCAAGGCCAGTGGCTTTCCCATCCCATCTAATGACTTCCTTCTTCCCTGACTTTGTTTTTTCCCCCCAGTGTCTGCACACCTGATTTAAATAGGGTGCCTGGAGAGTGGCATCTCACAAACTAGGTGTTTTGTCATCTTGATGCCGATGCTTCTGCAATACAGCTACACCTTTCCAACCAAACTCATCAAATAGAGAGTTTGAGGGGCCAAAGTACTAAAACAGCACAGGGGTATGTATTCTAAAGAGTCACAGGGCTCACCCCTGGGCAGCTGTGGGGCTGCTGCCTCTCTCATTGATGCTATGAGGGGTAACAGGCTCCCAGCTTTCCCTGGGAACCCCTCCAAGAGTTGGGCTGGTTGCGAGGAGTTGAGGTTGAGCATGTGCCCTGATTTACGGCCTGCGCCATTCAGTAGAAGTCAGAGCGTTCTTTGCCAGGCAGGTGTTGTGAAGCTGATTGTGTGTGCGATAGAAATGGTGGCGCAATCCTCAAGCCACATCTTGCATGGCTTTCATCGGGCAAAGAATGTTGAAGGCTTTGCTGAGATTCATTCCTGTGAGGGATGATGGTTCATAACACACGAACTGCCGAATTCCTCCCCTAGCAAGCTGATCAGTTTAACATGCATGTGTCAAACAAGCGAGTGGTTAAATACTATCTGTGGATTACATAACCGTGGAGAAAAGGACATTGTAGTTGTTCTGTGTAGATAGAGATCAAGTATCATAACCACACACCTCCTATTGCCTCATGTAAATTCTTGATTTAATTTGCTGCCTAGTTGAAATTTGTTTGACTCTGCATCTGGCATGTCCTAGTGCCTTTCTCCATGAAAAGGAGAAACCAAACAGGTGTCAAAGTAGTTTGGAAGAGTTTGGGTAAGTGTAAGGAGAGCTGTTGCGAGCTGGCTGCAGGCATTTCCTGCTGATTGCGAGAAGGACACAGACCTAAATCAGCTCCTGAAAACTGGCACATCTGTGTGCTGCACTAGCGTGATAACTTGGTGAGGAGAGCTCAGAACCTTGTCTTGTGTTTGTGCTTTTTTTCCCCTTTTGGAACAACTACTTGTGTGCTTAAGCAGTCTTTGAGATGGTATGTAGTTAAGCAAGTGAACTTTGGGAAGTTGGGATGGTTGCAGTTATGTCATAGTCATCTGTAACATTCTTGCTTGTAGCTTTGAAGCATGTTTTCGTAAGCATCAATAAGTGAAATACTAGGGATTCCCTGGAATAAATTAAAGATGAGTATTTCCGTGACTGCTTTACATTGGCTTAGTACACTTGTTTATCGGTAGTGTTGTTAAACTATGGATTGACTAAGAAAACCGTGTGAAAACACTGCCTTCCCATATCTGTTCTCTGGGAATCTTAACTTGTGCTTTTATAGTGATGAATGTGTCTATGTGTCTATGTCTGAGTTGTTTATAATTACATTTTGTGGTGCAGAGACAAAATAATTACAGGGGATAAAGCTAATTTAGTTTTGTTTTAAACATCAACTGTGTTCTTGTTTTTAACAATATCAGACCATTATTAAAGAGACAGAAGAACAATTCATTTTTTTTCATGGGATCCTAGTTTGACTTTTTGAGACAGACCATGAGAAAATAGTTCTTTCCTGTTCAGCTTTTGCTTGATGCAGAGTAAGGCTTTTGAGTGTTACTAGTTTTTACAGCTGCTTATTCATCAAGTGCACTCTTGTTTGTATATTCATACAGACACAAACCTCTGATAAGTTGTACAGAAAACTCCCTCAGTGACTAAAACTGATCAATCACAAGGAAAAATAAAAATACTCAAAAATTAAACAGTCCTTTTTATCCAGAACATGTGGTCATATTCTTGCAGGTTGAAAGCAATAAACTGTGAACCTTCAGTTTTGTAACAGAGGAAGACAAAGTTATTGTAATGCAATGATAATGAAAACTAAGTGTTGTACATGTTAACTATTGGCAGTGTAAAAATACTACCTAGATTTAATTGGCTTTGATTTAACCACAAAAGTATAATATAAGAATGGAATGAAAACTAAATGACAAGATCTATGCCAGTTTTTAAAGAATCAGATCTCTCTTCTCTGAAAGACACAGAATTAGAAATAATTGTTTTCATAGTTTGGGTTTTATTTACCTAGGTAATTTGGACAATAGAGTGGCATGTGCTATAGCATTACACAAAAGAAAGAGAGAGCAAAACAAGAATTAATCACATGGGAGAACTTCATCAGCATCCTTTGAGTGGATCTTTGAAAAGAAATGCATTTTTTTTTACTTAAGTCATATAGTTGAGAATGATGGAAAATGCATACAGACCAAATAGATTTTGTTTGTTCGCAGATCCTTTTAATTTTAGTTTGAGTTGTTTAAGGATTGCTTGTCAAGTCCTATAGCAGGTAAGAACTATGTTGAGAAGTTGTTAGAGTTCAGAGAGGAGAATGTTGGATCAGTACTTCCCTATACAGGAGACTGTGTTTCAATCAACAGATGTGTTTAGGTGTGGGCATCTATCTCACAACAACCTCAGCTGCTGAATGATTTCTCATTTTACCACTTCTGGTGCTGTTACACCCTTCCAGTAGTCCACCATGAGGGGACATTAAAGTACTACAGGAACTGCACCACTGTTTTGTGGAAGATGCCAAATGCCCTCATAATATTCACTATAATATTAAAGTATGAAGAGCTTGGGGGAGGAAGCAATGATGGAGTGTGCTTTTTTTTTGTCTTTTTCATTGAGATATTAGTGTATTTTTTTCTTCAGAAGGATATTTACTTCAAAGAAAGTTATTTTAAAAGTACAATACATTTCTTAATAATAATAACTGCATAATGCATAAATCAGTTGATAGTCTGGGAACATGGGATCAAATAGAGAATGTTGCAGATATTAAATGATTTGTAGGGGGAGTTTTTATTTTTAAAGAAAAGTGTTTTGATATCTCTCAGATTTTACAATGGTTTTTGTAAATGCCATACAGGCGTTGCTATCCACACTGATTTCAGATTTTAGAAGAAAAAGACAGTTTTATTAAAAGAACAACTGTGTGGAAAAAGCTGACAACTGTGAACCATAAACAAATGCAGCTCCCAGTAGGTCCTCCACTGTGACAGTAACAGACTCGATGAGAAGGAATATTTGCTTTTGTTTCAAAAACTCTGGAAACAGAGTGGCTTTATGTCAGTGAGTAGCTTTTCTCTTTCAAAAGTAAAATACAATGCCTAAAAATTATGCTTGCTGCAGTGTTTGATAGGAGGCTGGCACTTTTTATTCAGCAAGTTCACTTTTTTTAAAGTACTATTGGAAGCAAGTAATAGAGGAATGTAAATAATATTATTATTAATTATTATTATTATTATTGTCTGCATTGGGAGGAGGCCTATACGTTTAGTTTCTTTCAAAACTGTGGGTTGAATAGAAGGAAGTGTTCTGATATAGTTATTAATAACTGTCCTAAGACAGTTATTTAAGCTTGTAAATGTTATACGATTTGAGCAGAGACTGTTCTTTGTGTCTTGCCTGCAATAATCTTCCTCCCACTTAGCAAAATTAAATGCAGTATTAAGTCCATGTCCCCACAGATTAACAGAATCCAATTATTTGAATTTTTTCTGCTTACCGTAGCTCTGTATTTATTTTATAAAGAACATGGTGATTTTGCAGCGTTTGAAACCTCTCTATTTTACATCCTTGTACTGTTAAGGCAGGCATATGCCACTGACAGCTTTTGCGTTACCTCTTTGCTGATTTAGCATATAGAAAACTTAGCAACAGCGCTTAAAGATCTTTTTGTTGTTTTTTATCTGAAGATGTAATGAATTAAAATTTAATCTCTTCACTTTTATTGGGCAAAAATTGCTCTGTGTTGTTCAGCATCCTATGCCTGCTGTAAGTAGCAGATACTGAGGAGTGGTGTTATCCTTTTGTCGAGACAGCGTGCTACCTTCACGTGTAGTATTGTCCATAAATCTTACAGCTTGATGTAGTCAAGGAATTCCTTAGAATGTTCCAATGCAAAGGTCCACCAGAGATGCCAGTATTTTGAAAATTAGAAATTTAAAGACTATAGATGAATTTGTCTTCTTGGTATCTCAGAAGAAAAAAAAGTGCTGGATTTCTATTTTTCCTCCTTTTGTTGTTGTTGTTGTTGTTGAGTGGGCTACCTTCAACAGAAGGACTTAAAACCAACAAAATAAAGATGAAAAGTTGTCCAGTGGGAAAGTTTAAATATATTAGTGCTATTGGGATTAGTGTTTTTGTAAGACCTTCTCATGAAAGAGTCTCTGAACAGTTCTTGCCTGAAGACAACTTTGGGGTAACTAGCTTTTGTTTGCTCTTCAAGTTCCTGCCATCATTCCATCACTGTCATGAGATTATATAGTTTGGGAGCACATTCAACAAGTACCTTGGCTAATAGGCATTTAAGGAGTAACTGAAAAACAAGACACTGACATTGTGTTTAATGCTGCATCAAAGTGGTTGCCTTTGAGTGTTCCTGCAGAACTGGAAAGTGAATTTACTGTGTCCTTTCTGGCCAAAGGCAACAAGTGGTGAATAAATAAAAAAGTATAATCTTGTGATCTCTCCAGGGACTGAACTCTTCTACTTTATAAATGTTTGGTGTTTAGCTGCTTGCTTAGTAATGAGCACATTTCAGGGATAAAGAGAAGAACAGAAAATCTCATAGCCCCATTTATTTCTATTTTGCCAAAATGTAAGCATTTCATTCTAACTCTTGAAAATTTCTGCTGTAGTGTTAGGAAATAGGCTGTTTGTAACTATGCAAAAGTGGGGAATGTACCCAGCTGAGAAGTGAATTACAGGTAGATCTAGTTTATTTAAAGTTTAGTTATATTGACACAGAAGTAACTTGGGAAACATTGATGCCATTGAATATTTTAATATTCAGCCTTTGTCAGCCTTAATCCAATGTCAAGTGACTTTGGTCAGGGACCGGAGACTGATCCGTTGTTTTGTTTTCTGGAGTGTCTGTCACACTGGATGGGAAAATGCAATAAAATACACCTCCTGAATATTGTAGACTAAAAAGTAATTACAAGAACATTGAGACTGATGATAATAAAACCAGATTTTGGTGAGATGAAGTACTATTGAAGAGAAACCACAGGATGAATTAATAAATATTTCTTGTGAGATATCTTAAGATCCTGAAATATTACAGTATGCTTTAACAGAAGTACATACTCCTTACTTAAGTTACTGGAAAAATAATTAGATCCCAAGGCAAATGACATTTGGCAAAGGCTTATTTGTTGAGTTGATGGGAAATCCTTTTAGCTAACAGGTGAAAATGTCAGCAAATGAATGACTGGAAGCAGGTTAGAACTAAATTAGAAATACATCCCAAAGCATGAAGACCAAAAACATGACAAAACCACTTACGATGTAAGAATATTATGTTTCACTTTTTCAATCTTAAACATCACAATAGAGCTGTGCAAAGAGACCAGAACCTATGTACAGCAGTGTGGCTCTCACCAGTTAATGTGAATACTGAAAGTACATTTAAAATAGTTTATCATTACAGTTTAAGACAAATTTTGTTCTTCCACCAGTGTTATAGTCAGTGCTACAATTTCTTTTTTTTTTTTTTATTTTGTTTCCTTTGTTGGCAGAGTTGCTTCTATTTGTTTTGACTTGTTTAGTTCCTTAATGTAAGAGGAAATTTGTAGATCACAAAAAAGAAAAAATGTGTGGACGAAAATAGGAAGTTAGTCCATAATTATACTCCATTTATGTTAATTTACCTTTATTTAACTTTTAGATAGGTTTGGCTTTTTTCACTATAATCTAAGCCAAGTGGTAAGGTGTGTACCCTCTTTTCTAGTCACATGATACCCCTAATAATTTCTCACCGTGTACCTGAAGAGAAAATACAGGCAGAGGGTCTTCTATTTATGTAGTAATATGGCAACACCATAACAGTCTTTATATAATCATATATTATGCATTGCAATGCCATTAGCAGCATTTGTTTTTTTATCCACTTCCATGGATTTTCCATGCTAAGAATCTGCATGTACAATATAAGCTGTCTTGGTTACTCAGTTTGGCCACATACTTTATAATTACCAGTCTCATTTTGCCACTTGCAGTATGTCTGCATTACTGAGTCATTTTTGCAGAGAGGGGAGGGACAAGGCATGTTTTGGTGCAACCTAGAATGGTTCCTGGCATATATGTCCATGCTGCATCTTGAGCAGCAGCAGCGTCCAACCCAGTTGGTAGTGCACATTGTGTATGTAGAGAGCCGATTGCTGCAGGACCTGTATTGCAAGTGGAGTACTCTAGGCAGTGTCCCACTGTGTCACTTCAACATATGGTGGTGCAGATTCACACCAGAAAGTACCATTTTACATTCACGTTTACATTCACAATCTTTGACATAGACTTCATGCAGCTGGTAAAGATAGCAGTGTCTGAAAATACCAATCCACTTCTTTTGGCCATTCTTAGGAAAAGATTTGTGCTGCTAGCAGTAGTAGACTTCTCTAGATCCACCACTTCAAAGCAACTTTGGTACCACAGCTGCTGTGGAGTCTGAGGCAACAGAAACCTATTTTTCAGTGTGAACGTTCTAAGTGGTCTCACTTCCTGGTGATAGACTGGCCAAATTTATGTATTTTTTCTTGGTACTGCTGGCCAGGGTGACTTGGTAAATTTTGTCTAGATTGAAAACAATATTGGTGTTTGTTTGTTGCCTGGTTGTTGATCAGCCACAGCAATTCAGAAGGATGGTGTCACCTACCTGTTCGTATAGTTGAAGGAAAATGAGATTCCATATAGTACCTCTTCTCAATTTTTCCTATCTACCACCCATTACTGATGCTGAAGATTGATTGACAGGTTTCTTTTTTAACATTGTTCCTCTGTACTAGATACCTAGGAACATGCTTAAAATCTAGCTTTCAATATGTTTTTGACTCACCAATGACATAAGGTTTTCTGTTTGAGGTACAAAAGCAGTATATGTAAAAGCAGAGGCTTCCTCCATTCTGTCACAGAATCACAGAATGTTAGGGTTGGAAGGGACCTCGAAAGATCATCTAGTCCAACCCCTGCCAGAGCAGGATCACCTAGAGTCAGTCATACAGACGAGTCCAGGCAGGTTTTGAAAGTCTCCAGAGAAGGAGACTCCACAACTTCTCTGGGCAGCCTGTTCCAGTTCTGTCACCTTCACAGTGAAAAAGTATTTCCTGATGTTTTTGTGGAACCTCCTGTGTTCCAGCTTGCACCCATTGTCCCTTGTCCTATCACTGGGCATCACTGAGAAGAGCCTGGATCCATCATCCTGACACTCACCCTTTATATATTTATAAACATTAATGAGGTCACCCCTCAGTCTCCTCTTCTCCAAGCTAAAGAG
>JANHGN010009965.1:54459-64956 GCA_024605025.1 Megaceryle maxima | reverse complement strand
TAATACCCCTCAGGATGCCATTGGCCTTCTTGGCCACAAGGGCACATTGCTGGCTCATGGGCATCCCGCTGTCCACCGGGACCCCAGGCCCCTTTCCCCTACGCTGCTCTCCAACGGGTCAGTCCCCAGCCTGTACTGACACTTGGGGCTGTTATTTCCCAGGTGCAAAACTCTCCAGCCATTTCAATATCTCTGTTGTATTTTCCATGAGCTCAAAAGTAACTGAGTTATATTAGGAAATGTTTATAAACTTACAATTCTGAACTGAGCTATATTATCATAAGTGATTTTATTTCCACTGCTTTACAGTGGAAACATTTTATTGTGGTGGATCTAGTAAGTTCCACTACTTACTTCTTCTGAAAGAACAGATTGTATTTTAGGAGTTAAATGCTGAACTACTGAAAAGAGTCTGGGATTATGTTCTCTTCCTTCATGTCCCTTCTGTCCATTTTTTACCTTTTGAGTTTCTGGCTGTGGTGTAATGGCTGAGTAACAAATAGTTCCGCAGATTTGACCTAGTGTGCTTCCAGTTACAAAATTACTGCAAGTAATTAGTTTGTCCTTTGCAATCTTTTGAACTTGGCAAGCTCATTATATTCCTTTTTTCTTTTTTTGAAAATGTTTTGCCTCTATTTAACATTCTTTGAATAAATTATAAACTCTGTAATTGCTTATGTATTTGCATCAGTGGAATGTAGGGTAGAATGCTGCTGATGCATCATTAGGTGCCCCACAGGAGCTAGATCCCATTGCAGACAGTGAAGTCCTACCCAGTAGTCAGTGCAGTCTAGAGAACTAGTCACCCTATCCTAAATTAGATATTTGCATTTATTAAACTGAACTGACCCCACCAGCTGTAGTGACTAAATCTTGATTGCCTGTGACATGAGATGAGATGCCTGTCTCACATGCAGACACCTGTATCCCAGGCACCTCACACAATGCCTTTGCTGCTACCACATGGAACATCTATTGGTTATTCTCATGGTCAACCATGAGACTGGAGTGTTTGTGGCTGTAGACAGAGTTCCGAGATTTCCCATGCTGGATCCTAAAACATATTCAGTTATTACTGTTTTCTGTTTGGTGTTTTAGATATATGCTGGATCCTCACACGTTGGAAGTTTAGGATGATTGCAGGTGACCACTAGTTCTTTATGCTTTCTGTTCACTTCCTCTCTATTACACAAGTTGTTTCAGCTGTTTCAGCAGATGCCAAATATTTCATATTTTTCTCTGGAATTGTGGAGATTGTGCTCTCCATTGACTTTGAGAGAGTCTCTCTGATGTCCTCCAGAATGAAATCAAGAATATGTTTTTAACCCCATGCATTCATGGATGCTCAGATATGACAAGAAAATTGCAATCCTCTTTTGCCCTGGTCACGTTCCCTGAGAGCCAAATGGAAGAGAATAATTTTAGAGAAATACTAAAAATGCTTCTTAACAAGTCTATTGGGGAGAATTTAAAATTTATGGGCTACCTGCAAAGCTCTCTTAAGACAAAAGTGGAAGAAAAACTGATGGAAGAGTGGATGGATCCAGCATCGTTATCTATGCAATATTGTCACTGTTCATGCAGATATTTGTGTGTACAGAAGTACTAAATGGCACTGAGGTGATAATGCTGTAGTTGCATTTGATATCTCAAATATTTTTACCTATTCATAGGGCTTGACCAGGAACATAGAATCATAGAATAGTTTGGGTTGGAAGGGACCTTAAATATCTTGCTGGAACTAGATGATCTGTCCATGAGGAGGGAAAAAATAACATCAGGCAAATGAGGGCTCCTGGGATACTCAGCCTTCTATGTATAATTTGTTGTGTACCTTTGTTGTTTTTGTAACTGTGAAGTCTTTTGTTTCTAGCTTTCTTGCTGCAGGAAGTATGTGATGACTGAAAGGAATACCAAGTGACCTGAAGAACAGTGACAGGGAGAATATTCAGGTGAAGTGGTGCTTCCAGACTCTGGAATCTTCCATATTTACACAGTCCAGTAATCTCTGTGGTTTTGTGGCAGAGAGATGTGATGTGTGATGCTGGCTGGAGAGGTACATGCCTTGTCCCTCTAGTGGTTCTTCCCACAGCAGGATACTGGCCAGCTGCTGTGGTCATGGTGTCAGCCCAGGGTTAGGTCCAGCATCTGGAGCAGAGTGTCTGGTCCTGCAGCTGCTCCTTGCAAGTATTAGTGCACGTTTGTGTATGTTTTCTGTCTCTTTTCTGTGAAGTCCAAGGAGTTGTGTCCATGGGGTGTATGAACAGGCTATAGGGATGTAGGATTGAGCACCCAGCTGTCAGAGAAGGACAGAGCTAAGGCTTCCTAGCAGCTCAGCAGTCACTGTGTCTTCTGTGGTGTGATGAGCTCTGCACTTTCAGAAGGTCTGTTTCCTTCCTGTGACTATTTGCATAAAGTTTTCAAAAGAAGAATTATGATTAGTAACCATAAGGGGGTAATTTTCTATAGTGCTTTTGTGTTTTTTTCCCCCCTCCTGCTCTGAGCATTTGTGTATGTGAGGCAGGAGGATGCAGGAAGAGAAAGATGATTTTGTGGTGGTATCAGAACACCACCTCTGAGGACAGGATTCTGTTTTTTGCCCAGGATGTCTGTGAATTATTGCACAAATCACATCCACAGAGTGTTTTACTGTAATTCATCATTCCTTGTTTTGGGGACCCAGTTTAGCACAAGAGATAGGTATGCAAACATAGAACTGACATCTGTGAAAACAGTGGTTAAAACAAATAAATGTGCCATTTAAATACCAAAGGGTGATTGTTTTTCAGGTAAGGCATCCAAATTGAGCTGCATCCAAAACTGCTTTTTTTTTGTGCTGACCATATATGCAGTTATTCTTTCTTAGCTCACTGGCTGTTGTGAAAATAAATGCATTAATTCTAAGGAATCATCTGAATGAACACATAACAAGTGTCACAGGACATCATGTAAGGAGTTTCTGAACTCTGCTGATTAGTGTGCAATAGATAAAGCAGGGAGATGTATTCAAGAATCAAGAAAGAGCAAAATAGGAAATCATGCCTCACTTTTATGTAATAACTGAACTGGGATCTCCTGAAAGAAGAATCATGTAATAAAGGACTGCAATTATTACACTTGCACACATGGGACTAAATTAACAATTCACAAAGCGGCCTCAAATACAGTGCTTCTCCTAATCTCTGTGCACCTGGCTTTGTAATGTAATGTGAAAAACAACAACAAAGAAACCCAGTATCCACAAAAAACAAACAAACACACAAAAAAACCCCCACAAAACCCAACCCAAACCAACCAACCAAACAAAAAAAAAACCAACTCCAAACATAAAAACACATGAAAACAAATGAAGCATTTTGACCCACTTGATTTATGTAATGGAAACAACCAGATAGGGACAATCCATTTTGGTGCAGACTTCTTCTTGTAATAGGTGTAAGCTCGCAGGCCCTAGACTGGGATTGTTCTCATATTTTTGCTGCCTACTGCAGATGGAAGTTTCATAAGCCCATTACTTGGTGGCCTGAGGGAAAGCCTAGCTAGCTGGTGTCCAGTATTATATGGTCCAAAATGTGCAGCGACCTGAGAGAGCTCCATCATCAGCAGTATGAAAATTGCTGCAGACCTACAGAGAAGTCATGTCTACACCCCATATACTAATATTGAAATGCTTTAAAGAGAGCTACTCTTCCCTGAATGCTGCATACTGTTCTTGTAGCTTAGCAGCAGATAACTTGGCTACATGCCAAACAAGTGAATGAAGTAAAGGCAACCACTCAGATTCACTTGACAATTTAAAGTAATGCCAAGTGGTTCTATGTGAAATAAATAAATAGATAAGACCTACCTTTCACAGAAGGTTTAAAAAATAAAAAAAAAAGCATCTTCTCAGCTCTGATTCAAGTAGGATTCTTTTCTTAAAGATCATTGACTTTCTGCAGATACTTCTTTTTTTTTTTTTTTTTTTAATTTACCGAATGTGCATGCCTCTTACATGTGTTTACAGGCTGGGTGATGGATGGCTATTTGGGTTATGTAGGTCCTGGATGCATTTGGTTCCTGAGTTCCTCACTCTCTGTGTGCTCCTGCTGAATCAGTTTCTTTACTGCCTTACTTCTGCAGTAGCAAAACAGGCCTAATAGTGCTTCCCACATGCTAGCATATGGGTAACACCATCTGCATGGGGACATTTGTTTATCCTTGCAGTATTTAAGGGTGTTCATCTGTGGCTTAATGGGTGAACGCAGAAGTATGTACCAAATTAGTTGTAAGGTATCACTTGCATGTTTCTGAACCCAGGAAAAACATGCAGTAAGGCCTGAGAAGTGCCTAATCCTGAAACCTACAGCTGAGCTATTTCTCTTGCAGGTCTTGCCTTTTTTTCCATCTGCCACTGGGATCTGTTGGACACACCTTGCAGATTTGTCCTCCCAGGCACAATGTTCTTACTAGTCCTGCTGATCTCTATTGCTCAGTTTATTTCAGCCAGTTTGGTTTTGATGCATTTAGCTGAAGTTGGAAAGAATTTTCTTGTGAATAAGTTATTTGTAATGATAGCAGGTCCTCTTAATACTACTTATGCTAGAAGGATGTTTCTTCTCTGTCAAGACTTACAATTTTCATAATCATTGAAATGACATCTCTAAGCTAGTATTATATGGTTGTACATACATTTGCTTCATCTTCCTGGCACCCCCCTCTTTGACACTTTCTCTTTGGTGTTTGCTTTGCCTTGTGTAAATTTCAGTCTGCCTTTATTTTGTCTTCCTGCTCTGGTTTCTGCCCTGCAAATATTAATGCAGTACTTCTGAGCTGCCTCATATGTGCAGTGCTGGGAACATTGTATGAGTCTGCTTAGTCTCTGTGCTGCTCTCATTCACATCATACTAGAAAACTACTGCTCAATGTGCTAGTAAGAGGGGAAACTTGAACAAAACCAAGTACCAGTGTAAGACTTAATTTCATCACTTATGTCCTTTATCATGGCTGCTCAAATGCATTGTGTCCTACTTGTGTGGTTCAGTGGCTTCCAGGACAACAACATTTTATTTCTTAGTCTGCTGAGAGATCCTGACTTTCTACTGTTGTTTTAAAGGTGAGTGGAGAATTGTAAGCAACTAATTCTTCTGATTCTGACAGTGGTGCAGTTCACAGGAGGTTACTCAAAAAAAACCAACCCAAAAGAGGTCATGTACTTCACTCAGCTTCCATGCAACAGGATTGGAAGAAACTACTGTGGTGTGAGCCCCAAAGTTCTGTTGTGGAGAGTGCAATGCAAGGTGTGGATTATACCTGAGAGAGTGTAGCTGTTGTATTTGTAATCTCATTGGGAGTCCTTGAGTGTTCATCTTCATGTGGCTTCTCATCTGCCTCATGCTTGTAGGATGGTTTACTGTAGTGGACATCCTTGCAAGCACAGTCCGTGTCATGATTCAGTCCCTTTCTTTATCATATGTCTTGGCTACTTGGTCTTACAATTGCCAGATTTCCATGCTTTTAATTTTCTGAGTCAGGTACTAGATCTCTAGGGTGTAGGGAGTGTGTGAGATCTAATGAACTGGATAAATAACAAGTGTAACAGTAAATGTTGTGTCTGCTTTAAAAGCCTTGTAGAATAAGCTGCATGTTCAAAAGGAGCTCTAATGATTTGCTTTGCAAAAGTCATGCAGAAATTCTAATTAATTTTGAAAGTAATTTTGATTTTTATCTCTGCTGTTGCTTTTTGACCTCTGTGGTGGAGTATGAGATTTCCAAATCAGAAATATGTAGGTGAACTGTTTGGTGGATAAAGTATTGATTTGATGCTCATATTCAGAAGGTAGTGGTCAACAGCTTGATGTCCAGATGGTGACAAGTGGTGTCCCTGAAAGATCTGTACTGGGACCAGTGCTGTTTAAAATCTTCATCAATGACACAGACAGTGGGATCATATGCATCCTTGCAGATGCCACCAAGCTGAGTGGTGCAGCTGACATGCCAGAGGGACGGGATGCCATCCAGAGGGACCTGGACAAGCTGGAGGAGTGGGTCTGTGTGAACCTCATGAGGTTCAACAAGGCCAAGTGCAGCATCCTGCACCTGGGGTGGGGCAATTCTCAGTAGCAGCACAGGCTGGTGGATGAAGGGATTGAAAGCAGCCATGCAGAGAAGGACTTGGGGTACAGGTGGATGAAAAATTGGACATGAGCTGGCAATGTACCCTCACAGCCCACAGGGTGAATTATATCCTGGGCTGCATCAAAAGAAGTGTGGCCAGAAGGTTGAGGGATGTGATTCTGCCCCTCTACTCCACTCTGGTGAGCCACCTCTTGGAGTACTGTACCCAGCTCTGCAGTCCTCATCACAAGAAATACATGGACTTGTTGGACTGGATCCAAAGGAGGCCATAAAAATGATCAGAGGGCTGGAACCCCTCTTCTATGAGGCCAGGCTGAGAGTGTTGGGGTTGTTTCAGCCTGGAGAAGAGAAGGCTCCAGGGGAGACCTTATTTCCACCTTCCGGTACTTAAAGGGGGCCTAGACTTTTTAGTAGGGCCTGTAATGATAAGACAAGTGGTAATAGTTTTAAACTAGAAGAGGGTAGATTTAGACTAATATATAAGGAATTTTTTACACTGAGGGTGGTGAAGCACTGTCCCAGGTTACCCAGAGAGGTGGTTGATGTCCCATCCTTGGAAACATTCCAGATGAGGTTGGACAGAGCTCTGAGCAACCTGCACCAATTGGTTCTTACTGCAGTGTCTCTATATGGCAGTTATATGCAGTAAAAATAGATTTTTTTTTTTTTTCCACAAAGGACTCCAGTTTAATTTAAAATTTCAAAATTTTCTTAATTGTTGAGTGACTCAGGAAGACAAGTCTATTTGACTTTGAATCCATTAATATTCTTTAATGATGTCTTAATGCACTCCAGTGGTATCCAAACCTTTTGTTTGAGTGAACCTCATATCATAGACTTGAAGGCTGTAGAATGGTCAAGGCAATGAGCTGAAGGCTGGAAGAGTGCAGATATCACTCATATCTTCAAGGAGAGCAAAAAGGAAGATACAGAAAAGTACAGGTCAATCAGTCTCACCATAGCCTCTGGGAAGGTGAAGAAAATCCTCCTGGAAAGCATTTTCACACACACAAGGACAAGAAAGTGCTTCGGACTGATCAGCTTGGAAATCATGCTTGACCAACATGATAGCCTTCCACAGTGAGGTGATTGACTTGGTGGATGAGGGGGAAGCAGTGGAGGTTGTTTACCTTGACTTTATTAAAGTCTTTGATGCTGTCTCTAATAACATAGTAACATCATCATTGTAGACAGCTGACAAAGTATGGGTTAAATAAATGTACGGTGATGTGCATAGGTAACTGTCTGAATGACCAAGCCTACAGGACAAGTAACCTTCTCACAGGACATTTAGTTCTAAGACAGAACTGTTGGCCCAAATAGTAGGAATTTTTTTTGTAAGGGAAATCTTCAAGGCTTCTACTTTGCTTTCTTCCATTTTCCTCTCTGCTTGGTGTCAGGAAGTAAAATCACAGGTGAAAATAGATAGGTATGGCAGGACATTGTCTTAAGTTGCTGCACAGTGATCAGTCTTACTTTTCTTTCTCTGGAATAAATTTACTATTGGCTCAGCATCTTAGCTGATGTGTTACTGAGAACCATAATAAAATTCCAAATTCAGAATTTCTAAGCATTTTCTGAGAAGTAAAAGGATGAAAATTCTGGGTTTTTTTTCTTTCTTTCTTTCTGTATATATTAGTACAGCATGTATGTGGCATGTATTTTCTCCTTCAGTTCATTTCTGTTTTCTGGGGGAGTGAGGGAGGTTGTTTTCTTTTTAATCATTTCCCATCTGATTTAAATTTGAAGTAGTCATTCTGGTTTGGCAAGCGTTTAAATTGTAGCAGGAAAAAATTGTGCAACTAGAGTAAACTTAACTTTAAACTTTTTGTGCTAATGAGCAGAGTGGGATATAATTGTTGCTGACTAAAGCTGATGCCTTTTTTCCTTCTCTGGAGGTACCTGGAATATATCCATAATTCAGCATTTTTCTGCTTTTGTTTTCTCCTTGTGGCAAGCAGCAATACTTACAAAATACATAGTTTTGCTACCCTAGGAAATGTAACATAACTTTGGATCTTCTTCAGGTGATACTCATAGAGACAGAAGGGTACAGATGAGAGTGGTTGTTAAGCTTCAGTATATTCAAGCAGCTATCAGAAGGGACAGTGTTTGCTCTAGTGTGTGTCACACTCCTTTTCTTCCTAAGTTTCCCCCTTACCCTTTACTTATTCATACTGTTTACTCAGGTAACTTTTTCTTATTTTTTGGTCTTTACTCACAGGATATATTTGGGGAATACATATCTGTTAGTGAAGCTGCATAACATACAAAACTGGAACAGTCAAGCAAAGCTAAGCATTGTAAGAGTCTATTCCTACTCCACATGTGTAAAAAAATACATGAGTGATGATTCTTACATCAAAAGCACAGAAATAAACATCTCCACTTTCTCATGTGTCTATTTGGTACAATTTCACTGGAGTGGATTATTTAAACTAAGTGACTTCAGAGTTTAGACTCTTCTAAATATATCAAGTGGGACCAGGTGCCTGATCTGCTTTAATACCATGTACCTTTTATTAGGGGTTGATCAGCTGCCATTTCCATTTATATTTCCTGATGTTCTTTCTTGATTCAAGGTTATTTTTAAGCAACCCAGGTCAGGAAGGATATGAGTGGGGTGGAGTGCTGTGGGAAATGTGGACAATTAATGGAAAACATATTTGGAAGAGAGTTTTGGGAGCTTCCAAAGAAGTGTATACAAATGTAATTGACTCATTTGGTTAAAAAAGCTTGTTACAGTCAGGCTGCCCCCTTACCCTCTTAAAAACCCTTGGATGTAGCTACAGCAAATGATTTAATTATCACTGATAATTTGTACTGCTTGTATTACTAACAGTATCTAGTTCTGCGTGTATTGTGGATATTACCTGCAGCTTTTATTATGGAATACTCATGTAGACTAAGAAGGTCTGCGTGTGTTAATTTCTAGTTGTTATTTGGGATGCTGGAGTTTGTCACATCTGCTTAAAACACCAGCAGTTTTCCGAGTATGTTTTGAGAGAAGCACAAGGCTACTAAGGTGAAAATATGGACAATTTCAGCCTAGAATTGTTGGCGCCCTCTCTTGTTTTTAAGTTTGTGATTACAGTGTGGCATAACAGAGCATGACATAATTTTATTTCTTGTGGTTTTTTGTTTGGTTGGTTGTAATTTTTTCTTTTCTTAAAAGGGAGCAACTAATTTACTGAGATACTTAAAACCCATTTTATCACTGAGGGTGGGTATATCTGTTCACAGTGTTTATGTTGAACAAAAACTGTCTCAAAGAACAAATTTTTATGGCTATAGCTGTCAGTAGACTATAAAAATGTCTTCTACCAGAAAAGCAAGACTGGCACTAAGTCTTAATTCCTCTTCTCTTTCCTTCTCTCCTCCTTTCCTCCATCCAGTAGCTGTACTAGAAGTCTTTGATCTCTCACTGCCTTAATAAAGTCCTTTTTGACAGGCAAGAGTAACTGCAGGTTTTTTTATTATGCAGATGACATTAGCTGTTCCTAAAGTTGCATCCTCCATGTAACGGTGGAAATATGCAGTATTGTAAACTGTTCTGTGATTAATGGATTCACGTGTTGGTCAGAGCCTTCCTACCCCTGTGCTGCTTTGATGTCATTGTTCTGTTGGGCAGCCTGTGAGTTCAGCCCCTGTTCCTGGGCAGGGAGGGTGTGGGTACAATGTTGTTTCTATACATGTCATCAAAAATATCAAAGTACCCTTAGCAAATAACCTCTTCCTCCTAGACAGTAATAGCAAATTTATTTAGCAGGTTTGATGCATTTAAACCTGTAGCAGCCATTTGAGTGTACAGAAAACTTAAATTAATTCAATGCCCTCTTGTTAAATAGTCAGAGAAGCTCAATTAGAAGATACTGCTTGTATGTGGAGGAGCCAAAGCTGTGTAACTGTAGGCGTCTTAGAGCTAGGCATGCTTAGCTTACCATACATAGACACAGGAAGGCACAGTAAGATACAGCAGACATTCCAGATTGGATTAAATGGAAGTGTTGGCACCTGTTAGTGTCATAAACACAGAGTAGACAGCAAAATTCCTTCTGATCAGTAAAACAAAATACACAGTATGGACTCTGAAGCATGGAGAGATGTACTTTTTTTGTTGTTGATGTTGTTACTGAGAACTGCTCTGAGTATGTCCTTAAACTTAACACTTGAAGTACGTGTTTTAAAAAAGTTATGCTGAATTAATTGTTCTTATGTATTGGTGAAGCAACATCAGCTTAACTTCTGGAAACATTTGCTGATACTTGCTGTAAGCTGGTTTTGGAGCTGGAAAATACTGGGGTCTGTAGGTGAATTCAAGTGTTTTAAAAATATAATATTTTTCATATTAGTAAATATTACATAAAATTTATTACATTT
>JANHGN010009965.1:36450-47086 GCA_024605025.1 Megaceryle maxima | reverse complement strand
CCGATCTAATATATACAAAACCAGTATCGAACCCAACCCCCTGATGGTAATTACATCACCGTCACCTCCACCACTGATGCTGTGGAGCAGGCACTGGGGGGGTCCCAGCCTGGACCCCGCAGCAGACGGGAGCTGTGTTCAGGAGCTGGATTCTGGTACTGGATTTAGGAACACACCGATTGGGATCGAAGGCAGAATGGACAGAGTCCTCCGTGGATGGTCTGAGGAAGGAACCGAAAGAGGACCCAAGCCAAGCCAAGCTGGCAAAGCAGGCCAAGAGGATGAAAAGAGAAGGAAAAAACCCGAGACCCTTGTGATCCCTCCACTTTATACCAAATATGCTGTATATGGGCTGGAATCCCTCGTTGATCAGTTTGGGGTCACCTGCCCTGTCCAATCCTCCCTGCAGGTGTGACCTTTCACTTTCCTGCACCCCCAATGTGCTGCACAAGATCCAGCAGTGGCCTTGGTCTGCACACCAACCCTTGGTAGTAACTCTAAACATGGGGTGTTATTCCTGCCAGCAGCAGGAATTTGCCTGTGCAAACAGGCTGCTGACTTCAGACAGTGCAGTTAGAAGACCTGAGCTGAAAAGTAAAATCACTGAACGGAATTAGTTCTGTTCTCACTCGAACCAGGACACTTCCTCAGAAAATTCTTGAGGGAAATTTGTCTGTATATGACAACAGTGATGAGAATGACAGTTTCAAGCTAGAATTTTGTTTACCATTATTCTCCCTCTTCTCATTTTTCTCCCTTACTGCAGCTGGCTACATCATTCTTGTTTCTACAACTGACACCTAAATTCATATGATTTTTATGTCACATATCTTTTAACATGGGAATACAGAACTATAACACTACAATACAAGAATGGACTGTAAACATCTCTATAGCTACCTTTGCATTATTTTGCCTTTGGAAATGATTTTAAGGAAATTTTTAAGGGCTTGACAGAGATTGTTTTATGGGTTTCTTTCTTCTCTTTAAGAAACCTGAATGAGGTTATCTTTCTGACACAGTGTCAGGCAGTAGTATGGCAGTCTTCATAATTACTACCACTTCTTCAGTAGAAGTACTACCCATTTTTACGCAACTGATAGAACAAAGAAGGTTCTTAATTTTTTACATTAGAAAAGTTAGAGAGGAGATGTCAGAATCAGAAGTGTAAGAATGAAAGCAAGAAGGATAGGAATGCAGGGAGGGTTCCCTTGGATGCTGTTTTTCAACTTTTTGTTAGAACTATTTTCCGTGGAAAAATTAGTTTCAAAAGATCTGAAAAACCCTCATTCAATTCACTGCATTTTGTTTCCCCATGTGATTGAGTACATAGTTTTTGTCTGGTTTAATTTCATAAATCAAATTGTTCACTGACCCACAGTGAAATGTTTGACTTTGAAATTAGTTTCATTAAGCTGCATTGGTCTATAGTACTATAGTGACTCAAAAGAAGCCAAATGTGATGCCTCTCATCTTGCCTTTTACATCTTAACTCCTCGCTGCTTCCATTGCAGCTGAGAGATATGTGTCCTGGAAGACATATGACCATAGACCCATCATGGCAATATAGCTTGGATAAGGAGTACAGCTGTGTGGGGCAGGACCTGCATTACAGTTCCCTTTAGGCACAGATAGGCTGATATGGAACAAGCTTCAAAGAAAGTGGGTTTTGATTGGTCTGTCACAATTGTTTGATTACACACAAGGTGTTAGAAGCATTTATTTTGTTCTGATTTTGTGTTTCTAAGTAATTCTTGGTATAATAAAAGGAATTTCCTGTAAGATAGGAAGGTAATTTTTTTCCTCTGTTACTGCCCCTCACCCCTCCCTTGGCCAACTCCAGTGTAAATCCAAGCAGAAGATGTGAGCGCTATTTTTCCTCTTACTAGAAATATTCTTCAAGAAAAGGTGACTTAAGGAATTATTTTTCAGTTGCTACAGAAAAAATGTGTTTTCACTAAGAAAAGTAGGTGAGGCTTTTGACTGACCTGAAAGCTGTGGCTGATTTCCTACTGTATTTCGACATGCCTTTTATGCCTGCTAGTGCAGAAAATTATGTTCTTTTATAGTTGCCCTGGAACAGGGAATGCCACTTTTCTTGTTACCAGTGGCAAAACTGGATATCTTTTCAATCCTTACACATCGTTGTAGGTTTCTGTGCCTTTGAAAAGGGTAATATTCATGTGGGCTACAAAGCTCCAAACATGACAGAATTGTGAGAAGAGAAATTGAATTTCTGGCATAGTCTTCCCACAATACATTCCAGTGAGTTTAAAACAAAACAAAACCCAACAACAGAAACTGTTTGTATTTAGATTCAGCTAGTGGTGAGGAACTGCTTCTCAGATGTTTTGGTTGAAACTGATGGCTTAAAGATGTAGTGGTGTTTTCCTGTGTGTATCTTTTCTAAAAAAGAGATCCATCCATTTTGGTTAAAATTAAAAAAAAAAAAAAAAAAAAAAAAAAAAAAAAAAAAAAAGGCAATTTATATTTTGACAGGAAAAAGAATTTTGGTTGCAAAAAGACATTTATGTGGAAATAGAAAAAGAAATGTAAAGGAAATTTAATTTCATCATTTGATCATTCAGGCTTTAGCATTACATTACATAAAAAATGTGCATCATTAATATAATTTTGAGAAACTAGTAGAATAGCTTCATTTGTTCTGCTTTATTTACCATCGTAGATTTTTCAGAAATTTGTTATGAAGTGTTCTGAAGCATACATAGTAGAAAGCAGAGCTTTACTTAAAAAAAAAAAAAAGTTTCTTTGATTGTATGGCAAGATCAAGACCTAATGAATTGCACATTTCTGTCAAACTGTAAAGAAATCAATAACATTTGGCCATTAGCCCCCAGCAAAGGGAAGATCAGGGTGCTGTTTTGCACTTCTCAAGTCAAGGCTTCATAGGATTTATTGTGGAATAGCAAACATGCTACCATCATGGGAAGTTTTTCCTGTTCAAAAATTATCTTCCTCAGGAACTCATAATCTGTTTATTCAGGTTATGTTGAGAAAGCTATCACTGCTGGGGATGTGGCTTGACATAGGACACAAAATTTGAGGTTGCATAAGGAAGAACCTAAAATATTGTATTTGTGGAAGATGAACATAAAATCCTGTTGTTATGCATACAATTTTTTTTTTTCTTTTATTTTTTGATGTCTGTACTTTTCTGCCCCCTGTTTTTCAACTATTTTGTAAATATGTATTCTCCAAAATGATGATGCCCTTTTAGAATTACTCTGGGTTCTCAGTGGCAGCTTTGTTATGAGTCTGCACTAGTACTTGCAAACTTCCTGCAGAAAGTATTTCAGAATGTCTGTAAGAGAAAACAGTATTAATTTAAATGTATGTAATATGAAATTCCCCAAAAAACTGCATTGTTTAGAGAATGAAACCATGTTGCATGCACCTTATCCTGAGTAATAAAAGAGAGCTCTGAAGAGCTAGTGATGACACTGCTCAAATGCTGATGTGATCCAGGAGTTGTAGAACATCTGGAAATGTCTCAAATTATTAGCAAGGTGCTTCCAAAGGTCACTGTTAACTAACGTGGTGCAAGAATACTCTCATGAAATGGAAAAGAAACTCATGCCTAGGATAAATAAAAAGATTCTTCAGTTATTCTATCATAAAACCTTTGGTAAATACACCTTGCAAGAAAAGCATCATACCTGCTTGTGTGACACCCAGAATTGTTACATAGCTTCAGGAGGAAAAAAATATTCGTTGAAAGTGCATTATCAGTAAATGGATTTTTGAAAGTAGTTCTGCAAATCCTTTTGGTGTATCTGCTTTATGGCCATTTTCTTTCTACACAAGCTAAAAACTAGCACACAAATGATAGTTTTGGTTCACACAGCTCTGTTCATGTAATCTCTGAAGGGAGGAGATGCCTACCATCATATTACTCAGCTTGATAAAGACAGCATTTATTAGAATAAGTTGTACAAGCTCCGTTTCCCTGAAGAGGTGGCATTGGTAATGAAATATGTATCTGTAGCCAAAAAGGAGCAGTGGGACAAATAGTGCTTGAAAGTGTTTTGCCAGGATGCCTCTATCTTGCAATGATTTTATACAGTTGAGGACATGACGTACCATCTTTCTCTCTCAAACGATTTTCATGAGCCTTTCTCCTCCATGCAAACTCTCCTCAAAGCAAGATACAGCTAATATCACCGCTGTATTAATGAACCTTGTGCTGTTTGGGTAGAAACTTCTTTAGTGGAGGAAACCTGTAGCTCCAAAGAGGGAAAACAGCTAGGGATCAGTTGGGAAAATGTTTGCTTCCTCATGTCCCTCATTAAGGCAGCCTGTGGTGTCTTTGCAACTATTGGCGTTGGGGTGGAGTAGAGGAAACTTGCTGACACTCAGGAGCTTAATTAAGGTGTTCTTGGTGTTTGGATGGGTAGGAGGTCCTGCCAATGGATGTTAACTGCAGTCCAGCAAAATCCGTGTCCATGTGTGACTAGAAATATGGGTTTCCCCCTAACACCAGCACTGAGTAAGAGTAAGAAATAGATTATGGTTACTACCTTAAATAACTTCCTATTGCTCTCTTTTTACAACCCTCAATTAATAATATTGGAATGACAACTGTGATTAAAAGCAGACCATTCACAACCAAATTTTAGGGGAACCAAAATCCTAGCATTCTTTAAAAGATGTGGAATGTTTCTATCCTGTTATCAAAGTATATGACTATATTGGGTCTGACTGAGCTGGAGCACCAAAAAGACATTTTTTCATGTCATAAAATCATTTAGATTTGATAGGCAGTTTTGGAAACACTGTAAGTGTCTCTTTGCAGTGGTCCTTTATTTTCCATCAGAGCCCTGGCAATCTCTGGTGCTGGCGGGTGACTTTACCAAACTCATCCCTCATCTCCTAAAATACTGCAGTTGCTTGAAATTTTGAGTGTTTGGTTTTTTTTCTGAAACTGTTTATAGTTAGAAATGGCTATATATAACAGAGATGTAACAAGGCTTAGGATGTGCTGACTTCTTATTCTTGCTTCCCTATCGTATGTTAGCTCACTTCAGGAGAAAAGCTCTGTTTATAGCAATTCTGAGTTGAACTCATTTACAGCAGATCTATATTTGGGCATCTTTGCACATATCCTCATGTCTAAAATGGGCACCATAACTCTTACCTTGCAGAGGAGTTAAAAGATTAGTTACTGTCTGTAAAGAGCTTTAAAAATGACAAATTTTGTGTTCACATATCTTCAGAATAAAATTAGGAAGCCAGACAATTAATCTGCTTCCTGGAAATTAATACTTCCAAATTACTTGCTCTATAAAAATTGTTTACATGTATGATTTGGAGTAGTTAGACTTTTTTTTTTTTTTTCATATGTGGTTACTGAGAAACTCAGGTGCCACTCTTGCAGTACACGCTGTATAGACACAATCTTCAAAACTAAGGCCCATTATATAATTTCATTATTTACTTGCTTACTTTTTATTTAAAGTGAAGCTGCATATTTTTAGTAGTGAGGGTAATTTAATACCTAGAACAATGGAACATGGGCTCAGATGGGTTTTTCAATACTTATGTTAGGATTGATTTAAGGAGGTTCCATGTCTCACCTTGATCCTGTATATTTGATTCAGGAGCTGTCTAGTGAGATTTTCCTGGCCTGTACTACATAAGTGATAGGTTATAAATGTCCCTTCTGGCCTTTAAAGTCTGATCTTTTTAATTAAAATACAGGGATGTCTTTTGTGATGCAAAACAAATGCTAAGATACTCTATAGCTGAATTCATGTGTTATTATCAGATTTCAGGCAAGAAAGTTGGATAGCAGGTACTTCTGCTGTTGTTTGGACAAAGAGGAGAAGGCTGGCAGTGTGTGGGGAAAGGTTAGGGCTGCTAAGAATGGTGAAGGAATGAGGCACAGTGAAAAATTAACAAAACACAAAAAGTCAAATTCCTGAAAAATACGTAAAACTGCCACTGATTCCAGTATTCCCTGTCGTCTCTTTCTGTTTTCCCCATCTGTCCTTTCTTTGTCACTTTGAACAGCGCAGCTAATACTAATACAGCTGTATTGTATTTTATTATGAGGAAGGGCTGTAATCTTGATTCCCTTTAGCTATGTCATGATTGACAAGGGACCAAAATTTGAATTAACTTGACTGTTCATTCCCACCTCTTTGGCTCCAATAGAAAGGCAGCTGATGACACACAGGAGAGAAGGTGAGAATCCTAGGAATGGGGTTGAGGGCATACAGTGGTGAGCAGAAGGATATATACACCAGTAGGTACTGGGAGAAATGTTGTCTGTCGCTTTCTTTAGGGAGGTTTGGTAGGCTGTGCTTTATAGAAAATAGCTTTCACTTCACAGAAATTCAGTCTGTAGAAAGTTATCGTCAGGGTGCAGCTACCGCATCAATCACCTAAGGAAGTTGGATATAGAGATGTATGTGTCGGTCCAGAGGACCTTTCACATGGGAGGAGAGGCTAAGGACATGTAAGAAGGCAGCAGTTCTGGGAATGCTGTGAGTGTGAATATAATAGTGAATATACTGATGCTGGTATGAAGCCTTTCAGGTCCCTAAAAAGTTAAATGAGCAGCTTCATGGGGTGCTCTACCAGATTCAAGTATGGTGATGCAGTGCAAGTTCCGGGTTGGTTGCCAAAAAGCCTTTAGGAGACCTGTCTCATGTAGAGAGTTCACAATAAAATGAGACACATCACCTGACTGTCCTGAATTCTAGTCCCATCCCTTATTTCTGTTCAGTGCAAGGCACTGGAGCCAGTAGCAGTAATGAATGTTGTGAGAAGAGGGAAAAAGTCCTGCAGCTAGGTAATGTGCAGCCTTCTAGGAGAGCAGCTTATGGTTTCTGTCAGTCAAGTCCCTCTGGACAGTCCCAAATGCATTTTGAGATGATGGCATGTATCCATATTCTGCTTATTAGCAGTGAATAATTTAGCTGTGCTTACTGTGTTGTATCAGTTCCTGTAAGCTTTACTTTCTGAAATTTCCTTTTGTGTGGCAGAATTTTTCCCTGTTGATAAACTACAGCTGAAGTACAAATAATCTGCACTGAAAATATGGCAGATGGGGCTGTATTAGCCTGATTCCCTCATCCATGAAAACAAATGCTATAACCATTGTAATGTGGCATAATTTTGATGCAAGTCAACAGTTGCAGGAGAATTAAGGTCTGCCGTGGCATTTGTATATTCCTTGATTTCTCATTTACATGCAACTTGGGTATGGTATTTTTTTACCAATATAGTAAGAATTTATAAAACAGGGTACATTTATGTATATCCTTCCTAGGTCCAAACCCACTGATTGCATACTTAAATACAGTGACCTCAGAATGCTGCTGCTCTTGGCCTAAACAATATTTGCAGAATGGCTCAGGGAGGTGATTCACTGTCAGATGCCACAATAGATTTTACACAGCAGGTTGTAACTTGATTAATCCAATATTGGTTAAAGAGAGAAAACATCAAGCCACCTCATCCACCATATAATATAGGGTGTATATATATGTATACACAGCATTTATTTGGCCAGTGTTAAACCAAACCCAGGATACTACAACCCATCTTGGAATCTCCTCAGTGTGGGAGGTGGAGATCCATAACAATGACTTCTAATGTGTTCTTGAGACAGAGGCTCTCATTTTCCTCTAGAAGTTTTTTATGTGTAGTCCTGTTCAATAACAGATTTCTATCTTCTAGAGGAGATGAAGTAATATTAAGAAGATGATTAAAAAACCCCATAATTTCTGGATGCCACCAAAAAGAAATACAGAAGCTGAAATACTGTAGTGGCTCTCTACCAGTTTTGCAACTTGCATCTTTATTTTTTTAAGAATCAAAGTCAAAATATGCAAGAAAAAACCAGACAAGTAGTAAGATCCAGTACTTCATGGACTATGCCAGTGTATCTGGTTTATAATAAAGTGTGAAGCAATTTCAAGGGTTTAAAAGACTCACATACCATTAAGTGAAGTTTTAATTAGCTCCTGTGAGACTATGAGAAAGGCTTTGAGTGGACCAAAGGTGCAACCTGACTAATATCCTATCTCACATTGTGGCCATGAGGCTATGCCGGGGAAGGCATCAGCTTAGGTACATATTTTAGTTTTCCTTCTCTTCTGAGACAACTTTAAGCTTCCAGTTATTTTCATCTTCAGTACTGCTTGAATTCTGAATATGTGAATTTCTGTGCCCACAATTTCTGTACAGTGAACTCTCTAGTCTCCCTGCAACCCATTGACACTGCATTTACTACTTCCTTTGTCAAGGAAGGTACTACCAGTTGCATGAAGAAACACTTCTATTTGTTTTGAAGCTGGTTTCTTTGATGTTAATTTAATGATTTTTTTTTAATTTTAAGGGAAATAAATAGAGCAGTGGATCCCTATCTATCCATTCCACATCTTATGTGATTCTGTAGACCCACGTTTTATCCCCAGAGCTGTTGCTTTCTTTGGACTGAAAAGTCTCAGCTTCAGTTTTTACTTGTGTGGATATCTGATTTGGAAATACGCAGCCTTTGCACACCACTTTTATCTTTTTCTCAACTTTTCCCATTTTATGTTTACCTTTCTGTCATGAGAGGTCAAAAACTACTCACAGTATTAAAGATGTTCCATAGAATAACAGCCTCGTCTGCTTTGTTCACTCTCTTTCCCATGCATCCCTATCAATCTAGTTTGCCTTTCTTGGCAGCTACTGAACATTGGGCTGATGTTTTCATGGACCTTATTCCAGGATCTTACTCCTGAGTGGTAGTACCAAGCACAGAGCCCACCTTTTCACATGTGAAGCTTGGAATATCTTTCCTCATGTATGTCTCTTTACATCTGCATATCCTGGTTTTCATCTCATATTTTAGTGTCCAGTAACTCAGGTCAATCAACAAATTTTGTCATCATTTGTAATGCCTGTTCCAGTCCTCAATACAATTCCCCGATGAAGTCCTTTAATGACCTTGTTCCATTCTAAACCTGACAGATGGTCCAATATTCCAGCTCTGTTTCCTAGCTTTTGATCAGGGATCAATTATAATTATAATCAGACTTTTCTGTCCTTTTTATTTGTGAGGGGATGGTTTTCTTGTAAGTCTTAAGTGTTTCCCTAAAAATCTATCAAGCGTTTTGAAAACTGTATCATTGTAACCCAAGTGCTTGTTGACCCCTTCAGAGAACCCCACTGTGTTTAGAGGAGATGACATTCTTTTACAAAAGCCATACTGACTCTTCCCAAGTGCATCATATTATTTCTGATGTCCACTAAACCTCTTCTCATTATAGCTTTGACTAATTGGTGTGATACAAACAAGAAGTGTATTGGCTCTGTAGATCTCTTGGGAAACTTATTAATGATTATGGCTTTCACCCTCTTGTCATTATTCCATTCTCATGCTAATTTAACAACAATGGGCTACAATTTTCCTGGCAGTGCTAGTGGCACAGTAAGTCTCAAGATGTGGCAAAACCCAATCCTGGCATGTGCCTGGCATTTTCCAGGCACAATACTCTCCTTCCCACTAACATGCTGCTGATCCAGTGATAGGGAGAAACTCTTGTCTTCTACCACAAATATCTTCTTCACCTCCATACACTCATCCTTTGGCACGTATTCCTTTTTAGGGATGCTGCCTTCTCCCAGACATACTCCCTTCTTTTCCTTCCCTTTTCCCAGGATGTAAGAAATATGGAATACACATCGTGTTTTGTATTTGAGAAGTTGGGAAAAATACTGCCAGTGGAACACATCTGAAAAGTAAATGAGTCAACATGTCCTTGAATAGAACAAGCTGCTTTGATTTAGACTGCAATTTGCTGCTTTTCCTTCAAGAGTTACGAACGAGTCATCAATTGCTGCAGTGATTGTCCTTTTCTGCCAAATACTTTACTAGTGCTTGAGATTGTGTACAGATTTTCAGATTCTAAAATGAAAATGTGCTTAGAGGTAAAAATGAGAAATATTTTTAGCTTGTCATCTAAAATTTTAATTAATTGCCTCTCCCACCTTTTTTAGTTTTGAAGATTTTTTAACAGGTCCTTATAAACGTCAGGCAGTGAAAATAAGCCTTAAAGATAGAGCAAGTTATTGATCTTCCTCATACCTTGCATTGAAGACAGGCTTCTGTTAAGGCTGTGAAGTCTAACTTTTCACAGTCATTTTGCATTTATAGTCTCCATTCCTAACAGTATTGACTGTTGAAACTTTCTTTCTAAATTACTATCAAAGTCCTGGCTTGAATGATTAAGCCAAGACTGTGCAATAAGTCACTGAAAGATCAGGAAATAGCATCTAATGAGGTCACACCACATTTGAGCTTTAAAAATGGTATTTTTTATAGTATATTATGAAAATTATTAGATTTGGTTTAGGTTTAGCAAAAATATAGGGAAAAGCCATTCACAGGCAAGTAGCTATTACCACACTTTAATCATTTACAAGCCCACAGTACAACAAAATTTGGTAGTCATCTTGGAGTAATTTCAAACATAATCTAAATGTGCATATACTCTGCTGATGGAAGGGTAAGATAACAAAACCACTACTGATGCATGCATCATTTCTCCGGTATGAGTTTTTCCATCCAGGCATTCAAAGCTGACCAAATTTATGAGGAACTGAAGGCAGGAGCTTGCAG
>JANHGN010009965.1:13312-36350 GCA_024605025.1 Megaceryle maxima | reverse complement strand
TGACTGAGCTGGAGTTAATTTTCCCCACAGCAGCCCTCCCAGTGCTGTGCTTTGCACTGAGAGCTGGAAAGGTGCTGCTCACACACCCGTGTTGTGGCTACTGCTGGGCAGGGCTCCCACAGCACCAAAACTGGTTTTCAGCATTCCCTCTGCATTGGGATAGGGTGGACAAGATCTTGGGAGACGACACGATTGGGACAGCTCACCCAAAATGACCAAAGGGATATTCTGTACCATATGGCATCAGCTGAAAAGCCAGGAAGAGGACGGGGGTGGGGGGCATCAGCTTGTCCTCCGGAGCAACTGCTGCACATTTGGAGCCCTGCTTCCTGAAAAGGGCCAGACATCACCTGCTGATGGGAAGTGGAGAATAAATCTTTGTTTTCTTTTGCTTCTGTGTGTGGCATTGCTTTGCTTCTTCATTAAACTTCTTTTGTCCTAGTCCACAAGTTTCATTTATTTTCTTCCCCCTCGTCCAACTGAGAGGATAAGGGGGGAAGTGACAGAGTGGCTCAGTGGGCACCTGGTGTCCAGCCAAGGTCAAACTACCACAATGATTTATAGAAAGGTATATGAAACTTCCCCTCTTTCTTTTTCCAAGTTTTACTTTGGAGAACTGTGCCAAAGATGTTTTTATTAAAATGAAGACCTACTATTTTGCTTGTGAATACCTGAATACTGAAACGACACCTTAAAATTATATGACTGAATTTGTTTTATATAAAAATTCAGAATGTTCCTTTTATCTTCTACAAGTCTGACAATTTTCAGAATAAATAATAATAAAAAAGTCCAACTGAACCACAGTTTTAACCTGAAGCATGAGCGTCTGCGTGCTAGTCCAACAGAAACAATGAATGATGATGAGGGTAGTTGGTATAAACGTGTCCTATAGCTCTTAAATACTTACTGTCTTTGCTTCAAGAAATTAATAGTGTGTATGCAGAAAGGTGAATTTTACCTGTACTGTTCTATGGTGATGTGGAAGATAAGCTGTTTAGCAGACTGAATGGCAGTGCTGAAATCATATATGTCTATATACAAATATGTAATATAGGTCAACTGACATACATCATGCACCTGAAAATATAAGAATGCATCACAGACACTATCTTGTTTTCTTGTAGTAAATTAGTTTGTCAATAAGAAACATTTATTTTAAAAAGAGAATTCAAGGAGATTACTTCTAGAGGCATGTTTTGATGCTTGCTCTAGAGTTAACTGCTTCTGGATAAATGACATGATAGCTGATTCTGATGCTTGAGTGGAATATGAGTGTTTGAGAGGTGGTGGATGACTTTAAAAGTAGCTTCTGAAAGCAAATGCCTTTTATAAATTAACTTTTGTTTCCACTGGGTCCAGTTCTACTTTAGTTTGGATTTGTACATTTTCTTGCTCTAAGTGTTTACATCACACCTATCACCAGAGTAACTGCACACCTCTAAGTCTAAATTCTGCGACATGAGATTACTTCAAGTCTTGCTCAAAAGAGGTCTGAATTACGTCACTTTAAAAGTAGGGAGAACTGTCTCTCCCTTTAACCTGAATCCCTACACAATGGGATTAACTCCAGTGCTTGTCTACACTTGTGTCTTTATTCTAATTTTATGTGTAGCAGCTTCATGAAACTCAAATAGCTTGTTACATAAAATGCAGCTCTGAAGAGTGTGATTTATCTTTAAATAAACTTTTTAAAATAGAATATTCCAGTGAATAAACAGAGCACATTTGTGTATAATCTTGCTTCACTTTTTACCATCCTGTAGGTTGTTTTCAACTGCACTTGTATTGTTATAAAAGTTTTTATGTGTCACTGCTATGGAGAATCCTATGGACCTGATTACATGGTTCTTTTTATTCATGACGTTCAGGTTTAAGTGATATACACTGTCGAAAAACTACAGTTTTATAGGATTGTCCTTGTGATGATGTATTCCTCCTCATTTGTGCTCTGAAGTTGTTTCATTTCTGAAACTTAATGGATCTGAGCATGGATTTCTTTGTATAGCCTGTTAAACGTGAATGCTGCTTCTTATTTTGTCTTGTTTCTGTTTCAGTGGTCTGTTGATAATCTTGCAGTGCTTGTGTATGAAAGTCTTCTGTACGAAAGGTGTTTTGTACAGATGTAACAATGGTTAGTGAATTAATATAATGAATAGGTTTCTCTTTATGGAATGCCATCACACATACTTGTGTGACCCAAGAAGACACCAAACATATGAGTATACTCAGATGCACAGAGGCAGCTGGCTTTTGTAAACGTGAGGTCCCCAGGCACAAACCTTGATGCAAATACAGGTGCACAGACAGGGCTAGAGCCAGTGTAGTGAATCCAGTGCATCTGGGGCGTATTGAACCTGCTCTGTGCACACTCTGCAGCTGACTTGTATGTTGCATGTACATAGCAGGCTGCCAGATGTTTCAGAAGGGGACAGTAAATGGCTGAAATAATCTCTTTTTATGTGCAGAAAATGCATGATCAGTACAGACAATATCTGCAGCCAGTTCTCAGTAGGTAAAATTTCATCCCTTCTGTTTCTGTTTATGCTTGTGTTCCTCTCGCCTTGGAAATGGCTTTTAATTCTGAGGTGGTTTATATTTGCCTAATCTCCAGCACAGTGTTTGTCTCAGAGAGGCCTTTTCAGCTGATCTGCATGTTTGACAAGGAAAGTGGAATGTTTGTTGACATCACTTTGGGTTTCTTACTGCTGTAACAATGGCTAGTGGCGTGGGAGAACACAAATTATGTAGCTCACTTCCTGACTAGAGCGGGTTTGGAATTTGCTGTTAGACCCCAGAAAGTAACAGCTGCCACATGTGGTTATACTCAGTGCCCTGATAACTGGGAGGAGGACTTGAGAAGTTCTAGGTAGAGAACTGAGTGACTTGCTGCAGAGATGTTTAGCTATAAGAGCTCCTGAATCACATCAGACCTAATAACCAGATGTTTTTATGTGTGGGCAGGTCCTTCACTAGTCTTTGCCTGAGAAAGAGCTGGCTTACTAATGGGTGCATTTAAAGCACCTATGCAAATTGCAGGCGTGCGTTTAGATTGCGTATTTTCTCACCTATTTTCATCTAAGCTGGAAGAATTCTTTTTGTTATCTGGCTATAGGTTAGTATGCAAGCTATACAAAGGGTGTGAATGGCCAACCTTGTAAAATGGGGTTTGAGGTAGATGACTAAGAGTTCTCCACTCTGCACCAGGTATTACTATTATTACTACATTCTGAAAGTAGCAAAAACTTTCCTAAATACTGTGTTCTATGGAACCTACTATGGGCAATATCCTTCATGTAGGAAATGGCATTTGAAGAATATGATGCTACTTATGTTAATAGCGTTTTCTTGTGAAAACAAAAGATTTTCAATTTCAATTCTTCAAAGGCTGTTTTCAATTTTTGACAATTATAGATAAGACTTTGTGAAAGACAGACAAAAATGTTTTGGGAGTGTGATAAATGAGAAGGGACACTTTCCTTGTGTTTTTTGAAGGGTTTGGAAATAAGCTGCATTCTTGTGAGAAAGTGGTGGTAGTTCTAGATTCGGTATCCCATGTGGCATCTAAGAAAATTTTTAGGTGGAAAAATGCAAGGGGAAAAGATGTACAGACACCCCACTATAGCCACACAGAGTTGACTGTAGAAGCTGCTTAGGGAATTATATTCTGTTTTCTTTTATGTGGGAGCTTAAGAACAGTAACTTACAGTAAGTATCATGAAAGCTATTACCTTGTTACACAGGGGAATATGTTAAGGATACAGTTTCAACTTCAATCCATTTTTCATGACTAATAGCTTAAAACACATCCTTTGAGGCTGGTGATGCTTTGGGCTGTGTTTAAATTCTTTTCCGTATTGTTATTTAAAATTTTATGCATCTATTTTATTTAAAAGAGTTTCTGAAGATTTTTTTTTCTTGTTCTAATTCACAGCATTACTTTACCGTTCTTTTTGGCCATGAAGGGCAGAAGCCACTGGAGCTCCGTTGTGAGGATGAAGCTGATGGAGATGAATGGGTAGAAGCTATTCACCAAGCTAGGTATGACACACAATTTTTAATCCTCAGCTCCATTTTATTCTAAATAAATCAGTAATAATTAGAAAATTTAAGTAAATGTGACAGTGCCTTAGATGTGTATTCATGGGTATGTTACGATAAAAAAATGTCTTATCATTCATGATTGTATCACTGTATTTTATCATTCATGAATGATTGTGTTCCAGTTTAAATTAGTTGAATAATACTCTTTTATTGGAAATAACCCCTAGGATCAGTCCACTGTTAGAGGCATAGTGTGTTATATGAATGAAGAAATAAGTGATATGCCAATGAACAAATGTTTCTTAAGAAGCTCTTATATAGAAATAAATGTAAGAAAGAGAAGGTCAAACCATTAACATGATAAAGTGCAGCAAATAAAATTTTTACTTCAAAAATGAAGTCCTGAACAATGATCAATTTTGTGAAAAGGAATGTGGCTGGACTTCGAGCCATGCAGCAATTTTTCCCTGAGAAAAGGTCTGTGTGGCAAAGGGGCAAGGTTTACAGTATAATCTATGTGAAAATCATCTAACTGAAGGTTGGTGAAATGGTTTGCAGAGGCAGATGTCTTTGCTGAAACGCTTTTTCTCCAGACTCCTCTCACAGACACTCAGCTAATCTACAGTGCCATGGTAACGCACAAGGAACCAGGCAGTTTCTGAGTCGCTTAGGACATGAGCCATGTAAACAGAAGTGATTTTGCTTTATAACTAAAAATGAACACCAGCATCTAGTAGTTTTTAATTTAGAACTTGTGAAATGAGGCCCTGAAGCTGCAGGTCTTGAGTCTCCTGGGCATCCAGTCTTTGTATCTGCAACCTCTTCTTAGTGTTGGTATTTAACTGACTGGAGTCTTGTCTTTTCTTGGAAGGCACCTGCTAGGTTGTGCTATTAGGTTAACCACAGTTTCCATCATAGCCCTTCGGTTGAACATGTCATTTCAGGTCTTGAGAAACTATGAGGCTGTGGACTCTCAGCCCATCCCAGGATAGCATGTCCACAAGTGGGCAGTCCCATTTTGCTGAGTGAGGAGGGAAGGATGGAGATCTTCACCTTGTCTCTGGAGATGGGTCATTTTCTTTTATGGAAGCCCACTGAAAGCAAGTGAAGAAAGGAGTATGACTTTTTGCCTTGTGGTAAGGGTGCTTAAGGGAAGCAGGATACTACAGTTATCTGTTCTCAGGATAATTTTATTCTACTTGGGAATGTAAGCAAGAAGAGCCTCAAAACACTTTAGTTAAAATTTCTCTCTGGGTAGCTCAGTCCATAAATGTATCACACATGAATTTTCAAGGCAGAACTTAACAGAAAATTAAGCCAATGTTAAACAACACACAACTGAAAATATTGAGAACTTTGACCTGCTAAGAAGAAGCTAGTAATGAGGTTCAAGGTCAAGGTGGTTGAATTTTGACTTCACCAAAAAGTTACCATTGAAGTCTTCAGAAGACAAATGATTCTCTGTTATCAGCAAGTTCAGGATTTTTATTTCCGTTCCTTTTGGTATTTGACTTTCCCCCTTATTTGTGCCTATTTAAATTACTATTATTTAAATTAATAAGATTGAACTATGGACACCACTGTGAAGGATATTCACAGAATAACAGCATCACAGAATGTCTTTGGTTAGAAGAGACCTTCAAGATCATTAAGTCCAACCTTTGACCCGACACTGCAAGTTCACCACTGAACCATGTTCCTTAGCACCAGGTCTGCACGCCATTTAAATGCCTTTAGGCATGGAGACTCCACCACTGCCCTGGGCAGACCATCCCAATGTCTGATAACCCTTTCAGTGAAGAAATGTTTCCCAATATCCAGCCTAAATTTCCTCTGGCACAGCTTGCATCCATTACTTCTGGTCCTGTCATGCATCACCAGGGAGAAGAGGCTGTCCCCTCCTCGCTCTAGTCTCCTTTCAGGTACTTGCAGAGGGTGATAAGGTCTCCCTTCAGCCTTCTCTTCTCTAGAATAAACAACCCCAGCTCCCTCAGCTGCTCCTCACAGGACTTGTGCTCTAGGCCCTTCACGAGCCTTGTTACCCTTTTCTGGATATGCTCCATCACTTTTATGTCCTTCTTATAGTGAGGGGCCTAGAACTGAATGTAATATTCAAGATACGGTGTTACCAGTGCCAAGTACAGTGGGATGATCACCTCCTCATTCCTGTGGCCACAGTGTTTCTAATACAAGCCAGGATGCCATTGGCCTCCATGGCCACCTGCACACCCTGCTGGCTCATATTTAGTCGACTACTGATCAATATCCCCCAGTCCTTTTCCAGCTTGCAGCTTTCCAACCACACATCCCCAAGTCTGTAGGGTGCCATGGGGTTGTTATGACCCAAGTGCAGGACCCAGCACTTGGCCTTGTTGAACCCCATGTAATTAACCTTGCTCCACTGATCTAACCTGTCTGGGTCCTGCTGGAAAGCCTCCTTACCCTCTAGCAGATCAGCACACCCACCTAGCTTGGTGTCATCTTCAGATTTACTGAGGGTGCACTCAATCCCCTCATCCAGGTCATTAATAAAGATATTAAAGAGAACAGGCCACAGTACTGAAGCCTGGGGTTCACCACTTGTGACTGGACACCAGCCAGATTTAGCTCTGTTCACTACGGCTCTTTCGGCCCCGCCTTCCAGCCAGCTTTTTATCCAGTGCAGAGGGAATTTATACAAGCCGTGTGCCGTAAGTTTCTGGAGGAGAATGCTGTGGGAGACAGTGTCAGAGGCTTTACTAAAGTCCAGGTAGACAATGTCCACAGCCCTTCCCCCATCTACTAGGAGGGTCATGTTGTTTTAGAAAGAAATCAGCTTAGTCAGGCAGGACCTGTCTTTTGTAAACCCATGCTGACCCAGCCTGATCACCTGTCTGTCCTGTATGTGCTGTATGATGGCACTCAAGATGACCTGCTCCATAACCTTCCCTGGCACCAAAGTCAGACTGACAGGTCTGTAGTTCCCAGGATCATCCTTTTGGCCCTTCTTGTAGGTGAGCATTACATTTGCTACCTTCCAGTCAACTGTGACCTCCCTGCTTAACCAGCGCTGTTGATAAATAGGAAGGTGGCTTGGTGACCACTTGTCAGCTCCTTTAGTACCCTTGGTTGGATCTCATCCTGACCCATCAACTTGTGAACATCTGTGTGGCACAACAGATCACTGATCATTTCCTCCTGGATTTTGGGGCTGCATTCTGCTCCCCATCCCCATCTTCCAGTTCAAGGAGCTGGACCCTCAGGTAGCAACCGGCATTGCCTTGCAAAAACTGAGGCAACATGGGAACACAGCAGCTCAGCCTTTCCTTTGTCCTTGGTCATAAGGTTTCCTCCTGCATCCATTAGAGGGTAGAGATTCTTCTTAGCCCTTCTTTTACTATTAATTTATTTGCAGAAACACTTTTTTATTATCTTTGATGATGCTGGCCAGATTAAGTTCTGGCCTTTCTGATTTTCTCCATACATAACCTTACAATAACCTTGTACTCTCATGAGTTGCCTGACCCTTCTTCCATTGCCAGTAGATTTTCCTTTTCTTCCTGAGTTCTGCCCAAAGCTCTGTTTAGCCAGGCCAGTCTTCTGCTACACTGGCTTGTTTCACAGTACACAGGGACAGCATGTTCCTGTGCCGTAAGGATTTCCCTCTTGAGGAATGTCCAGTCTTCCTGGACTCCTTTGTCCTTGAAGGGCGCCACTGACCAATCTCCTAAACATGTCAAAGTCTGTCTTCTGGAAATCCAAGGAGGTACTTTACTGACCTCCCTCCTTACTTGCCTAAGAACTGAAAACTCCACCATCTCATGGTTGCTTTGCCCAAGATGGCCACCAACCTTCACATTTCCCACTAGTCTTTCTCTATTCACAAACAGCAGGTCCAATAGAGAGCCTTCCCTAGTTGGCTCAGTCACTAGTTGTGTTAGGAAGTTATTTTCCACACCCTCCAAGAGTCTCTGAGACTGCTTCCTGTCTGCTGTATTTTATTTCCAACAGACACCTGATAAGTTGAAGTCCCTCACAAGAACAAGGGCTAGCAACTCTGAGACCTTAGCCAGCCACCTGTAGAACACTTCATCAACCTCTTCATCCTGATTCGGTGGTCTATAACAGACCCCTACCATGACATCTGCCTTGTTAGTCTTCCCCTGATTCTTACCCATAAACATTCAACCCTATCATCACCATCATCATCATGATCAAGACAATCAAGACCTTCCCTAACATACAGAGCTCGATGTCATTTGGAGGATTTTATTCATCTACTTTTCTACATAGGTCTCTAAATTTACTGAAGAAACTCCAGGAACTTGGGCATGTTTGGGGGTTTTTTTGTTTGTTTGGTTTTTTGTTTGTTTGTTTTGTGGTTTGTTTTTTTTTTCCTATTATATTTTTATTGAAAATATATCAAGAAGTAACAAAAAAAAAAAGATTGTTTAGTTGCTAAACATTGAGTATTTTATTTTAGAGTGGTTACCTCATTGTTCTGATACTTTTCTACTTCACTGGAAGCTTCTTTTATTTGGTTTACATTATGTGTAGCAAAACAACTTGGAGTTGCATAATTAGTTACTTAACCATTGGGTCTTTTACCAAAGATTCATAACAAAGAAGTGAAAATAATAGTTTTAGACTATTGCATAAGATTTTTCTTGCCAACTTAATTAAACAGAATCAATTTGATTTGCTTCTGGGATTAAATCATGATTTAGACTTTTTTCCTTGAGTTCATATGTATTTTTAACTAAGGGGACAAGCTTCGGCAATGTCTTCAGTGTCACTGTTCATTTGAAGCTACCCTAAGACATTTCTGCCCCTTCTCCCAGACTTTTGTTTTGAACTGCTAAATGACTTCTTCTCTAGTAGTATCTCAAGTGTCTTAGCTAAAATTCTAGGAGGTATTGAGAACATTCTCCTCACCCTTAAATTGAAAACAGGCCTGGGAACATCCTGTTCTGTTGGAATAGGTTGGGATTTTTGATTCTTCTCCTCATGAGTAGCTACGGTAATCCATGTTTTAGCTAAAAAAAATAGTTGAAGTTTTTATCTTTTGTTTTCTTAGATTGATGTATACAAAATCTAATTAAGGATTGTTTTTTATGGCATTTTGCCAAATACATGTTTGCAGCGATCAAAATCTCTTCCACGTTTTATTTATTTTGCAAGTTATAAACAGACTGTTGAAAAAATTACACTTAAGATCTCCCTGCATCCCTGTCCCACTCTGTATACAAACAGGTATTTTATTTGGATGCAAATTCACAATTGAAGGATTTCCTGCTGTGGCATTGTCCATTGTTTCTTGGAAGATTTCACTGTGAGTGAGAAGCCCCTGATTATGGTTTAGGAGGTACCATGCATGCTTATTGAGAGCTGAGATGCTCTTGCGTGCTGCTTGCTGTTAGAGGCTGTGTAGCTTATGTTCCTGTCCCTACTACCTTCCTCTTGTTTGAGAGAGATGGTTTGGTTTGTGAGCTCGCAACAAGAGGCGCAATTCAGTATATTTTAATGGGAGTCTGTTATGGGCTCCAGCTCCATACGTGCTTTTCATCTCTTTCCATTTTATTTGCATTCTCAGTGTTTTGTGTTCTCAGTAATATACGAGGTGGCAAATAAGGCTTCTTCTTCTTCTTCTGAGTTACATTTCTGGGCTGGAAGATTTATTCCTGGCAAATCCCAATTCTTCCATCAGTGACTGCATGTGGAAGTCCTGTTCTGGGCTTTGTACCAGAACTTAGTCTCTTATGAAAAATTCTGTTTCCCCTCAATATGCTGAGGTAGAATTTTCACCCTCTCTTACAAGTTCTTCTATGGTTTAAGTTATTTTTTGCATTTGACTCAAAAACTTTTATGCTTCTTTTTATATAGATTTACTACTCATCAAGTTTCTTGGTCATTTCTCCTTTACCTTATGGGAAAGTCTTAAGTGCTTCATGCTGTTCCATGTATGCTTAGTTCTGCATAGGACCACACTGCTGCTGAAGGGAACAGCTGTCCTTCTCCTAAGTCAGCCATTCATTACCACACCTTTACCAACCCTTCTCTTATGCAGGCACAAGTGTGAAATTAATTGGGAAACTGATTTGCACTAAAATGAATTATGTTTTGTTTATTTTTTGCAAGGTTGGTTTTAAGCTGTCTCATTCCTCTGGGTCTGTTCACTGCACATCCTTACACCACACCTGTGTTCACTGTACAAGGGAGAGGGAAGCCCATGGGTGGGATGTGATGGGAGAGCATGACTGCTATGTGGGGGGGAAAGCGGGAGTGCTTCTTTCAGCTGTTTAAAGTGTACGAGGAAGTACTGCCCTCCAACTGGCAATTTAAAAAACCCCACAACAACTTGGTCTTAGATTTGTTGGCACACTTCACTTGCTAGCACAGGGTGTGTTTCATGTAGTATTTTGCAGACAGTTGTAAACTCAGTATGGTAGCTCTGACCTGCCTGGAAACTGGAGAAAATGCCTTGATACTAATGCCTTATTGCTGGAGAAACTGTGTTAGCTGAGGCTTGTTGCTATAATAACTGCCATTTTGTAGTTTCTGGTTAGCTGGAAATGAGGTACAGAGAACATAAGCAATGCTCAAAACATGGGGAAGGCAATTTTTTAATCTGCCTTCCAAATAATGTCTAACCAGATCCGCAGAATAGACTGGTAAGGGTTGCAGAGCTAGTGGCTTGCTAGAGGTGATGCTGATGCTGCTCCCTATACTCTGGTTGAACCAGAAGTGAGCCTGGGCATGTAATTCCCATGCAAATGAACACACATCATGTACATACAAACACAGCTGGCCACACGGATCACCATAGACAGAAACATTCAGCACTCATATGGGCACAGACAACACCAGCAGCATCATCCTGGTCCTCTCTCACAGATACACATAATCCCCTTCACAGCACACTGTGGATCTCCCAGTAATTTGTCTAAGACACTTACTCTACCCCAGTAACTGACCCTGGAGCACATACACTTCCATTTACTTCACACACCCACACCACACACACATATGCACTGTGGATCCTCCATTAATTGGTGCACAGGTCCCCCAACCCTGCACACATGAACAGACAGAGATCCAAACACTGTGGAACTCTCCCGTAATTTCCTTGTATACTCCATTTATCTGGCAATTAGACTTCAGATGTTCTTGTCTTCAGTGTGTGTCTCGTGCCCTGTCACAGGCACACACATGTGCAAATGAGTTTCTCAACCAATCAACCTCATGGTCTTCCTGATAGCTGGGTTGGATCTCCTGTGCCCTCCAATCACAGTCTCTGATGATCCAACCTACGCTTACTGCCTCTTCAACACTTGACTTCAGAGCAACTAATGCTACTCCCCAGCTAGGCAGGCTTAACAGTGGCTGTTGATAACACACTGATATGCCCACCTAGGTGATATGTACACACTCCCACCTCTCCAGTGAGTTACTGGCACTACTGAACCTATGACCCCTGGGTCCCAACTCCAATAGCTGTCACTTAGAGTTCCATGGATGCATAGACAGAGTCCTCTCAACCAGGAAAGTAGTTAGAAATGGTGAGAAGGCAGGATGGACTGCACTGATCAGTTTCAGAGCAGGGCCAGATAGGTGTACTGATCAGTGTGGTGACCTGTGAACCTTTATCCCCTTTTACCCCCTTATCTCTCTGTTTTCCCAAGTTTACTCCTCAAACCTTCTTGGTCTCTCTGTTTTCCTGCCTTTGGTTCCTCCCTCAAACATCCCATAATAGCCCTTGTACAATCCCAAAATGTTTTTCCCTGTATCCCGTAATAAAGTTCACACCTCATATAGCTGGCAACTCTTCTGGCCTGAAAGGTGATCTGGAGAGCCTTTCCACTGACTCATCTTGATGGGCTTCACCTGCTGGCTGATGAGGCTGGTGGCTTTCCTGTCAGAACCCTGGGAGGAGCAGTGTGGGGGGCTTGTTTCTCTGAGTTATTGATGTTCTGTGCCTGGTATTGGGGCCCTTCCTGTTTGTGGAGATAGGTCTTTGGTGGGCTGATCTTGTGATAGCCTTTCAGCAGGCTCCTTTCTCTCGATTAGGTTGTGTTACAGCGGCTGCCATTGCTCATGCCATTGGTTGAGATCAACCTTTTATCACACACACTAACATCACCTACCAGAGGTGACTGTACGTCCTATGCTCCTTGCACAGTACTTCATAGAAATCTCTTTCATCCCCTAGAAGGGCTATGTTCCTAGAGCAGACGCCTCAGTGCTACTGCAGAGTGTTCCTTGAGCCTCTCAGGGGGGCTTGTAGGTCTTGGCAAACAGCTCTTTGTAGCTTAAACATAAAACTTCCAAAGCAGTGATGGTTACAGTGGAAATTATGTCTGTCCAGGAGATTAGTGTGGTAGTTTTTTTCTAAGGGAGCACTTGAAATCCCACCAGTCACACCCTCTGGAGATAGTAATTACAAGTTTGTTAACAGCCCTGTGAAGCCTCATTTTACACAGCAAGGAGTATCCCTTCTATTGTATTTGGTCTTGCCTTCATGGCTGCTGTTGAATAGTTCTGTCTCAGTTTTGCATAATGGGGTACGTGCCTTTCTGCTCCAGTTTGCTTGTAGATGTATTCCTGTAGTCAGATTTTCCTGGACAGATTTGACAGGACAGTTGGAACAGCTGGTTTTAGTATGAGTCGTGAGTCTGATCAGCACACTGTTACTGTCTGAGTAACACATTGGCTAATGAGATATGTTTTCGGGGTTGTCTCTTCCTCGCACAAGAGGGTAGCATTCCCAACTCACACACCCATGCTCCTAGAGTAAGCCATTCCCCAACTGACATGGTTTGGCTGCATGAAACCTCCCCTGGTTGCTGGAGACACACTTCCAAAAGACTTTCTATTACAGTTTATGTTTCCCCATCTCAGGTGAAAGAATCTAGTAGTAAAAAACATTATGTGGATTTCTCATGCTTCCCCATTTGTCACTCAGCTGTACACCCACCTAGCTAGTCTCCCATCTGTACTGTTGTAGTCTTTCACCAGTCCAAGCACCATTTCCCTCCTGTTTGACTGGAAATAGCTGACAACTCTTTTACAGCCTTTCTAAATAGTTGTCCATGCCTCTCTTAAAGACCATGTTAATTTTGTATCTTCTGATAAGCCTCAGCCCTGTAACCCTTGCAGTCACAGGTGTCCTTTGGTATCCCATGTCATACAGGAGTTCATTCAAGTCTAATGGTACTTGTCTACCAATGGTGTCCCAAGTCACCTTGGTGACAATTATAGGGATGGATTGCACAAATTCTGTTGCAACTTTCACTGTTTCCATCCCTAGTGTGGCTACTAATGTATCATTATACTTTAAAACCTGTATGGAGAACTGCTCCTCTGTTAAGGAATCCTGTAGCTGCTTGAGGATGGTTAGTATGGGATGGTGTAGGCAATTTCTTTTGCCTTCCAGAAGCCCAGAGCCACATTACCTGGTTTTCACAAAGAGTCGGTTAGGTTGTGCATTCTACATTTTTAGAAAGGTGATTTGATATGACCATAAATAGTTCTGGCCAGGTGTAATGCCTTGTTTTTCTGCTGCCTGAGCAACTTCAGTGCAATTAGCATAGAATGAACCAATGAGTCATAAATCTGGTCTGAATTCAGTACAAAACTAATTCTATTTTGTGGTAGCACTACTGTGGCTTTTGTCTTGGTCTGCAAGCACAACAAGGAGACCCTACTAATGAGGCACTGGTTAAAATTTCTCCATTTTTCCTACCTTTCCTGACCACGGGGAATAAATGATGTTTGAAATACCAAGTTTCAGTCCTGTCTCTACAGATGAGATTAGGAAATATGTATAGCCTCAGCTTTCAGGAGTTGCCCTTCTTTGAGTCTTACTACATATTCTTATAAATTTATAGAATCACTTCTCTCAGTAAAGTGTTAATACCAATTCATAGAGAGCTGTGTTTTGCAGCAGTTGTTTCTTTCTATTAAATGATTTCTAAGCCAGAGAACTAGATCTAGGCTGGCTGCTTACAAATTGTTCTAGGAATTTTTCATCTTCCTTTGACATTTGAACATTTTAGTACAACTTTCTTTAACAAAGGATTTTGTATTCACATATCATCCAATGAGTGTTGAAACTCTGCCTGCCCTCTTGGGAAGCTCCTGGCATTATGCTGTGTATAGAGATTAGCACTTCAGGCATGGTGAACTTAACTCGTATGTACAGAGAGATGGATGGAAAGGGCTGTTCAGTGTATGAAAAGTCTATTCCAAAAACCTGTAGTTTTCCTTTCCCAGAACAAGTAGCAGTTTTGAGAAGGAAATGGATAGCCTATTTTAAATCAGTGTGGGTGTACATAGGCTTATCTAATTAACTCCTCTTTATACTGCTAATTATGGGAATGAAGGAAATGTTATTTGATATCCAGGCTGAGATTGACCTTTTAGACATCCAAAGACATTAACTAAGCAAAATACTCTTAAGAACACCTCAAAAAAAAAAACAAAACCCAAAACAACAACAACAACAACAACAACAACAAAAAACACCAAAAAACCCCCAAGCCCAAACCCTTTTCAATCTTCCATAGCAAAGTTCTTGTTCTGTAGAAAAGCAAGACCATGGAAGTCGGGCTTAGTGCATTTAAAGAAGCAGAAAAATCTAGACGAAGTTTCTTCCCCTAAAGGAGGAAAATAGAAAGTGGAAGAAAAACATAGTATCTAATAGTGTCTTGAGTCTTAGGTCAGCTCTGACTGCAGCTGCTGTTCACCCTTTGTGATGCCGTTTGTCTTGAACAAAGCCAGATCTGTCGCATTCTGTATTGGAAACATTTGGTAACAAAAGCTTAATAAATTTGAAAAAGGATAAATAGAGGAAAAGATCTTGTCAGCTATCTGGGTCTTATTTTAGGTAGAAAAACCTACTCTTTATATTAAATGTAAGGTGGTACTGCATTCATTAAGGAATTAATTTTCTTGTATATGTTACATATACATTTATCTTTGTGATACAAAATATTATCTCCTAATTGTAAAAGAGCTAGTGCTGTGTTTCTAACTCTGATACTTTTTCTCATGCAAATGCCTTTTAGAGTGCAAAGAGATTAAGTACTATGGTTTCTGAACAAAACAGTATTTTTGCAAAACAAAAAATATTGACCAGTTTAAAATAACTAAATCTCATAGATTATTGCTGCTCATTGCACATTTAAGGTATATGGTTGCTTCATGGCAAATTTATTGTTTACTGTTGTAGTAGTTAAAATATAAAAATAAATGCAATAGAATTAAATTAATTTCTTGTTCTTCTTATAATCTATTCAAGGAGGAGAAACTTTTGCTTTACGATAGCTGTGGCAACTCTTTATATTTATTTTAAATCTAAGCTTGCTTTCCAGGTTAGTTGTTGAATTTAATAGCTGTACTCAATGTTGGCCCCCTCCAGTATATAACTGCACTAATACTGATTACAATGGAAGTATATATAACAAAAAAATTAACTGGAGAGGATGCACATTATTATATTTTTTAAAGCCTCACAGTATTTAATAGCAAATGTACATTTTCTTATGAGTGCTGTAATAAGTAGAAAAAAATTTAAAAGTATAAGATGTGCAATCCAGAAATTCCTTCTGTCAAATCCTGAGATTATATTAACAGTGGAAAAAGATGTAATAGTCATCATTTTCAGTGATAGATCATAAAATAATAGATCCCTTGACAAAAATATAAGGTTATATTTTGCTGTGTCTCATGCAGCTTGATCTTTATCTTGTAAAACTATTTAACTCTCAGAAGAATAAGCTTCCTGAAACCTAACTGAAGAGGCAGTATGTGTCTGTAGATTTTGCTGAGTCAAGGCCAGCAAACAAGCATGTCATAGGATTGTGCATCTTCTGCAGATTAAAATAATCTATGTGACAAATACTGAATCATGTCAAAAAACTGTCTAATGAAGATGTCACATAGGAAGAAACTGATTTCTCCTTTACCTGAAACTGTACTTCTAGCATGATGCTCATCACTTCTCTGATTGTGACATCTAGTTTCACTAGGGACACTGCATTTTCAGGAAAATATGAGTCAATGGCAGTTTGCTACCCAAGAGCTAAAAGAAAGACTGGTATCACAGTTCCTGCTACAAATTAGAATAAATGGATGCATTTGAGTAAATGCAAACTGGACTAAACAACAAAATAGATGTCAGCAAATTAAAATAACAGTTATGATGCGAATTCTTCCATAAAGAGATGTGACAGGTGGAGAGAATTAGAAATAGTTCTGCTGAAGTGCCAGATGCTTCTCCCAAGTCTTCCCAAAAGATTAAAAAAAAAAAAAAAGCAGCCTTTCAAATAAATAAACCAAAATTAATAAATAGAATTCTTTGCCTTAGCCTGAGAATTAGAAGATCACGAAAAGATCATTTGAGTTATCTAGCTTTCAGTAAATGTATACTGGGAAACTGGGTACTGCTACTGCCTGTGTCTGAAAAAGATATGGAACACCAAAAGCCTGGATGGTTTATGATCCAGCTATTCATTATATATTAAACCAAATAAATGCAGTTTCACAGGTTTCTTATCATTGGTGCAATGTTTATTCTGTCTGTATCTTATAAGGGAACATGGAAGATAATATTGGCTGTTTTTACTAATGCAACTGTTATCTCTTTTAGTTATTCAGATATTCTGATTGAAAGGGAGGTGTTAATGCAGAAGTACATTCATCTTGTCCAGATTGTAGAGACTGAAAAGATTGCAGCCAATCAGCTTCGACATCAACTTGAAGATCAAGACACAGAAATTGAAAGACTTAAATCTGAGGTAGGTGCTAAAGCCATCAAGCAATCATTGAATTATAACACTCTGGTGTGTGCATTGTAATAATACTCAATATTTCTGTAATATTTGTGAAAATAACAGAACCTTGAAATATGTCACAGTCCCTCTATGAACCCTCGGCTAAATATTTTTCTTAGAAATGTTGGGGGCAGTTAAACTCATTGGATTACTTCTTTGTCAGAGACTAATATGACACGTTGCTTTGCAGTATGGGTATCATTGACTGTATTATACCTACCTGTCTTCACATGAGGTGCTCAATCCTTGACATGTTGTCTTGGGTTGGACAGTATTAAGAACTATTTCCAACGGCTCTCTTTCACTGAATGTTAAATCTTTATTGAAGTTCTGAGCTGATAGTCTGAAACACTTGGTTTTGAAAGGAGAACCAGATCTCTTTTGGTCTTTCCTCCATCTGGATCAAGAGCCTTGCTGTTTTTCAGAGAACTGTGTTCATATCCCTGTGACAAAATACATGCTTGTCATTCTCTGCAGCTTTAACAGGCTTGAAGAAGTGGAAATATTTTTCTGCTAGTTCTGTAACTAGGAGCTTCATTAACTTTAGAAAGCACTTAATGAATTGTTGTTTTTGTCAGATAATAGCTCTCAATAAAACAAAAGAAAGAATGCGACCTTATCAAGGCAACCAGGAAGATGAGGATCCAGATATTAAAAAAATTAAAAAGGTAAATGTGCTTCCTTCTGTGCTTAAGAAAAGGGTGGTATGGGGAGTGTACTTTTGTATTTTAGTCTGGTTTTGTCTTCATTTATTTTCATTAAGTACAATCAAATAGCAAGATTCCTTTTGCCTTGCCCCTACTTAAACCTCTTAAATTTCATCATCTTCCTATGTTTCAGTGCCACATTTATCCCATGGTGTGTTTGTCATGTAAGGATTCATTAATACTTGCAAGGTCTACAATGAATATCTTAAAGAAGCTTGAACATTGTATTCAACTGCTTATAAAGACTTCATTTAAATCATGGCCTGTGTCCTGTAGCAGTCAAGTGTATATCAAGTATAGTGATGTTATACTCCTTTCTCATAAAAATGCTTATAGAGATGCAAGAGAATGATTTATATTCTGTCACTGCATCTGGAATACAAATACTGAAAATGCAGAGAGTGGCAGATTTAAGTTGTTAGACAATCTGTTTGATGGTGGTTGTTCCATGATACTATGGCCAGTGGTTCTAGTAACAAGGACAGAATGTCCGAGTCTGTATGGCATTTACATGACTTTTTGATAATGCTGCTTAAGGCTGGATATAACCAGCCTCCAGAATGGTGCCATTGCTGACTCCCACAAACACTAATGCATGAGCATAAATGGAGCTCATGCCTGAAGATGTGGTCCTATGTGTGTCACCATTATTCTCCCAGTGTTCAGTCTCTTTAATTGCATAATATCCCTTATGGAATGTGGACCTAGTTTCTGACTTTTTCTGGGTCACACAGTCTGAGTCAGGGTCAGTAATGAGCTAGTGCCCTTGTGTAAATTTCCCTTTTCATGTAGATTAAACATTGTAATGTCTCTTTTAGTAGAAGTAGAGCTCTGATTCTAATTTGCTGCATTCTACATTTGATTGTTTTGACAATCGGGCTGGTTTTTTTGAAGTGGTTTATTCAGAGTAAAATTCTACCAGTGAGATTTTGCAATTCTCTTTCAAGATGAATCATCTTCACATCAAGATCAGGTTAAAGACATATTGAAATTTTCTGTGACCCAATATAGACCTTTTCTGTAATCTTTAATACACTTGTAACTTCAGTGGATATTACGCTTAAGTAAATTTTTCCATGATATAGAGGTGCTTTTTAAGAATGCCAAAAATCTACTTTTTCTGGATAATACTATGGCTGTCCTAGGACTGATACTGAGCAGTGTAGTGATACCTAGCTTTAAATGCACATGCTAAAAGGTAACTATTCAAAACAGAAAACAAACTGAGTTTAACAACTATGTCAGAATTATCTTACTAAACGAGTCTGTCTTGAAATGTCTTATCTGGAAGCATTGCATAATACTTTGGGGGGTATAAGAGAACTGTGTAAGGTGAGGTAAAAAGAACTAAAAAACATGCAAAGCATGTAGCACATTTCTGCTGACAGGAATAGTGTATACAAGGGTAGGATGTTTGAGTTTTCAAAGAAAGTTGCCTTGATATTTATGTGATATCTTTTTAGTCTGTTTTCTGGCAACAAATATGACCGAGTGATTGTGGGAATTTCATTAACAAACAGGAATCTAAAAAAATCTGTAATTCAGGAGGAGGTACAGATCAGTAAGGGCAACATACTTTTTTATTTTATTTTTTTTCTTTTAAATAGAGGTATTTCATTTTGAGGGTTATTTCTACAATGAAGAGCTTATGTTAGGTTGTGTAATGTTTTTCTCATTCTGCCTTTCTGCTTTGTCCATTTTTAGGTCCAGAGCTTTATGCGGGGCTGGTTATGTAGAAGAAAATGGAAGACTATTGTCCAAGATTATATTTGTTCTCCCCATGCAGAAAGTATGAGAAAAAGGAATCAGATAGTTTTTAACATGGTGGAGGCTGAATCTGAATATGTGCATCAACTTTATGTTCTTGTGAACTGTTTCCTGCGTCCCTTAAGGATGGCTGCAAGTTCAAAGAAGCCACCTATCAGTCACGATGATGTTAGTAGCATTTTCCTCAACAGGTATGGCTTTTTTTGGTTGGTTTTTTGGGTGTTTTGATGACGGCTTCTTCTCATTCTACTTCAATTTACAGTAATTAGGTCTGGCACTTAGATTTTTGCTCTGCTGTGAGTCATGTCTCTGAGGTAGACCATGTTTCCAGGAGTAAAAGGCAAGGTGCTGTTGGTGATTCTGTTTGAAACCAGCTAGATGTCTTTGCCTCCTTACCTTCCATTCTTCTTCTCCTAGAGAAAGTAAAGGACAAATTGTGTATCTTTGGGCAGCTCTCATAATTTTCTGTCACCTTTCCTCTTCCCTTTCTTCTTAAGGGAGCAAACTGGAGTTAGTAGCCTCACATGATCCAGATAAGACCCTGAGGATGAGTATGTCAAATCTTCTGTTTTTCATTGTTCTGCCTGAGGAGTCTCTTTCCCTCTCACTTGTCTACAGAAAAGAATTGTTCCTTGCATTAAGCATCCAAGTACTACCATAATGTACAAATAAGACAGCAGGCATCTAAAATTTTGTACGGGATTGGGATTGCATCAAAGTCTGCCCCAGACTTCTGAGAAATAGAACATGCTCCTTTATGAGACAGGTTCCCCTTCCATGACTCATTCATCACTGTACTTTTCATGGTTTCTCTTACAACTGGGATGTCCCTACTTTTGTTGACTTCATGAGCTAAAGTACAATATTTAGGTTTATAATGAAGAAAAGTTGTAAGCTTCAAATCTTAAACATCAAGCAAGAATGTAGATAACTACTATTAGCTTGAGGTTTCCTGCATCTTACTGATCCTTTTAAACTGCTGAATTACTTCATTTGCAGACATATTCTTGGAAAACCTATTAATTCATCTTCAACATGTTATTTAATAATGCTTTTGTTTAGAATAATTAAACAGATATGTTTTCTATACCAAATACTGTATATTTTGTAGAGTTACTACACTAAAAATTTTAAACAATGCAATAAAAGGAAGCACTTACTTCCATGGTAATAACTATTTTCTGGTTTTATTCTAGCAAAGTGTAAAATATACTAATAACCAGGAAGAGATGTTTTCTGTGAATTTTTAACCAGAAAATAAAACCTGAATTGCCTTCTGTTTGTTTAAACGCTTGTTTTTCAGTGAAACAATCATGTTTCTTCATGAGATATTTCACCAAGGCTTAAAAGCAAGAATAGCTAATTGGCCTACCTTAATCCTAGGTAAGTTACTGTATTTTTGTCTTGGAGTACAATTCTCATATTTATTTTTGAAATTACAGCAAGGTGTTCCTTTTTTAAAGATGGGCTTTTTTAAAAGTCCTTGAATGGAACACGTTTCTAGAACTAACACCATGAGATCTGGTGGTGTGGGAGTCCCATGTGGGCAGTAATGACTGTCTTGCAGTCTGTATATGAGAATGCCTCTTCCCTAAGCAGTGATTAGACACGGGCCCCTAAATTATTGGTGGTATTGCCTGGTAATTAGCTAATCAAAACAACCATGTTTTGGCAGGTGAAAAGAACCAAGTTTAATGTTTCTGGAATCTCAGTATACTGGAAACAGACCTGATTGTAGTAATACACGTCCATAGAACACAGTAGTTTAAAAATATATTTTGAGAGATGGGTAGCTGGAAAAAAAAAAAGCATTTCTTGACTTTTTCTAGCTGACTTATTTGACATTCTGCTGCCAATGCTGAACATATATCAAGAATTTGTTCGGAATCATCAATATAGTCTGCAAGTACTGGCAAACTGTAAGCAAAACAGAGATTTTGACAAACTCTTGAAGCAATATGAAGCCAACCCAGCATGTGAGGGGCGAATGCTGGAAACTTTCCTTACTTACCCCATGTTTCAGGTAGTCTTTGTATATTTTTCGTGACTATTTGTTTTTAATGTTTCATTGATTCATTTTGTGTTACTGACATTACAAGTCTTGAAGATTCTTGTGCTTAACTAAAATACTCTCAGGCAATTTAATTTAGTTTTCATTTATTTCATTATTTACCTTCAACTCTGTCTATAGACATCCTTTCTCCAACTATGCTGATTCATCTCTACTCAGAATGTTATGTATGTTGAAGGAGAATGTGGGATGAGGACTACCACCGAAAGAAAAGAAAGCTAATAAACAATTAGTCAACTTCTGCTTGCTGCAGGATTATGAAGCAGTCCAGAGAGAGATAATATACCTGGTATAGCAAGTTAGAGTAGCCATAAGCATTTTCCTGGGAATACATTTTGAAACTTTCCTCTCATTTTGTTCTCCAGTGACATGATTTTTTTTAAATTAAATATGTATTGCAAAAGTTTTGAAAACTTTTTTATCCTTCTGATATTTTGTCTTGATCTGCCTGGATTAATTATTTCCAGCTATTTAAGAAGTCTGTGGGACACTGGTCTGATGATTTTGTGACTTTTACATAAAACCTAACATTTTACGCATCAAGAGAATAGCAAACCCCCTCAGTTTGCTCTGTTACTGGGGGGAAAAAAAAAAAAAAAAAAAAAAAAAGTCAGTGACACCTCTATTACCACTGGTTATTTGCATGTGCACTATTCATATGTTGTGGAGCACATTACTGCTGATGACTTCACATCAGCATAATAAGAAGTCATGTGTCCATTTCCTAAGTAATTGTTATTCTGTAAAGACAAGTTATACTGCAGTATCACATGGTTCTGGTTGAAAGCCACAAAACTGTTTAAGTAGTAACTAATGGATCAGGGGCCTTGTGTTACCTTGTGGCCTTTGATAGTCAAATACTGCATATTCTTTAATGTCCATTAGTGTAAAGTGAATTTTATCTAAATGCAAACAGGTCAACTGGCATTTTCAAAATTACAAGTCATTTAGAAGCACATGTCCTGTTAAACCTGAGGGAAGGTGTGTATGGACATCCCAGGGAGTTTTGAAAGTTTTCTCTCTTGGCACTTGGATAAGTAGCATGAAACAATGAAATTTAATGTCCTGTTTGTAGCTGCCACTGATTGGATCTTTTCCTTAAACTGTAATAAATGGATCTTGTGTTTCCTCAAACTGAAAATATACATCTGCATATGTAGTTTATATCACCTAAAAGTTTGGTATTTTTGGCAGTAGCTATATTTAGAATGTATGTATAATCATGTAGATGTAGATATTAAATGAAAGAAGACTATGTTTGCAAAGCTTTTCTGACCAAGATAATGGCTAATATTTAACAAAAAGCTGTATTGAAATTACTCCCTTGAGGATTTACTGATTTTGTATCTGTTTGTTTTAAGATTCCTAGATATATTATAACACTTCATGAACTTCTGGCTCACACACCACATGAACATGTTGAGCGAAAAAGCCTTGAATTTGCTAAATCTAAACTAGAAGAACTTTCAAGGTAAGATTTTTCTACCTTATGTTTGACAATCTTGAAGCAAAGGTTTTAAAATGAAAACTCTATTGTCTCTATTTTTGTTCAGTTTTGTTGTTTTTTAAAAAATTCTTTTAAAGAAAAGGCCCAAAGGAAACCAAAACAAAGATAATAAGACAAAACAAACCAAACA